>OZ025877.1:7190140-7267640 GCA_964019415.1 Ianthella basta | reverse complement strand
ATCATAAAGAATGAGGTCAGTGTGCCCTTCATTCACTTGGCACTGGAATACGTCACTGCTATGATAAACAACACTTTGGTAGACCAAGCCCTTTAACAGGAATACTGGTGAAACCGGTGGATGAACGCACATTTGTGAGTACAATGTTGAAACTGTTCCTTGGGGCTGAAATAAGCATTTCTCTATTAAAAATGCTACCAAAATTAGTTGTATCTAGAAGCAAACTTACGCTGTGCCCGGTTGATAGCCGCCTCAGGCTTGTGGAAGTAGTACGCCGGCATATTCGGCCGTCCCTCTCTGAATCCGTTACAGAACGATCTTCTCCACGAGGTACGTTACGTCATACACGTGATGCTATGAATAATTTTCCCGTCCAGCTGCTCCAGCCCCAACGATCGCGAGTTCAACTGGTGGTGCTAAGTAACACACCACCCCTTTGCAAATTGCATAGGTTGTTAGTCTCTACATCTTCATGCATGATAATACAATAGCAATAAAGGGTACGTTTGCCGACATGCAACTTTGCCTGCTTTAACTTTGCTTGGCGTGTGTTTTTAGTCATGCTAGTTCTTTGAATGCCCAGCATATAGTTTATGTCAAATGATCCTCCAGTATGTGTCCCTCATGATCATCCATTATAGGATGAACACCTGTCTAGAAGCTACCCATGCTGAGCAGAGACAAGCTAAGGCTATGTACAATCCCTCCACAGGACTGCAGACACCAATGATGACTTGAAGCTGATCTATATATAGGTATCTTACCACAACTTCAGGAAGTGTCCATTGAACAGATAAATGAAAGAGGCTGCATGGGATGGAGCTCCTCTTGGTTGGCTGTGAAATGTCTGTGATTGTCAATCAATTTCACCCTCTCTGAGTGACCAAAATCGAGAAAAGTGCAAGGGATAGATTGAATGCATACATTGGGAGATGTTCACCCAGTGGTTAACGCTGATTCACAAGTAAGGGGACACAGAGGAGCTCTTGCAACAAATGTTAAGAGAATGCATCACAATTTGTTGTCTGGTTTTCAGCAGCTTTTGCAGATTGGAAATTAATTTAACAGACTATAATTGACATGTTCCACTAATTCATTAATATCGAGTGCTGAATCAATTAATAATCCATTTCAGTTCACTAATTTGGAATGTAACATCCTCCACTCTCTTGTTGTCATGACGACCGGGCACACTTGGTGGCTGGCAGCACCTCCCGGTACCTTAAGCTGACCAACTAGCTGAGGAGACGACACTCCTTGCAACACCTATGGGAATATGTAGAGGATAGTGAATGAAAGGACAACACTGCAGTGCTTAAGACACAGCAGAAGAGTTCGCTTCATTAATGAGTAAACACACACACACACAACACCAACCCTCCCCCCTCCCACACACACAACATTCCATTGGGGTACGTAAGTAAGTAAAATAGATTGCCTTGCATGGGACCAGTATAAGTTGCTACTCACTATACCCCATACACTCACACACATACCCCCACTACTGCACAATAGCAACTAGTACTAGCATTGAAATGCTCAGTAGAACCAAGTTGGCAATGCGTACATACTGTATTGCATATGAGTTACTACATTAGCATAGGGGGAGGGACTACTATGCCACACCCACTTGTGAGAAGTTAGGTGACACAAAGGATGTCACGTCACTCTTGACAGCCCCTCCTGGTTGTCTGCTAGCCAACATAGAGACTGTCTTCTCTTTGAGCTGCTCCGAGCGTCTTTGGAGGTCCAGAAGTCGTGCCAACTGGTTGGAAAGCTGCTGGCGAGGGGTCACTACCTTACCACGGGACGAGCCTGGAGGAAAAGGTCACACTTTGTTGTCAACTCTACAATAGTGACATACATGTACTCACATCAATAACACAGAGGTCAACTAAAACAGAGGGTTGTACATACAGTGAAATGAGGACACTACCTACTGATAGACACACACACACAAGCATGTACCCACCCACTCACACACACACACACACACACACTGTCCTCCCTCACACACCTGCACTTCCAGTGATGTCCACCACTTTAGGAGAAGCACTAAGGGCAGTGAGTTCCTGCAGTACACAAACATATAGTAACACTATAATTATCACTGTGACTGCCAATGTGTACCACAGGGCATCTATATACCATTTCTGTGCTATTGAGAGTCTCTTTACTGCACTGTATCTCTCATTGCATTGCACCAACATACAGTTGTGTGTGTGCGTGTGTGTGTGTGTGTGTGTGTGTGTGTGTGTGTGTGTGTGTGTGTGTGTGTGTGTGTGTGTGTGTGCACGTGTGTGCATGTGCAATTGTTCACTCGGTATACGACTCACCTTGCGAAGGCTACTGACTTGCTTCACCATAGCCTTTTCTTGGTCGGTCTGGTTCACGTCCAACTTGTCTGCATCATCTTTCTCCTTCTTGTGTTCAGCAACTGGCAACAGGCGGAGAGGGGGAAGGGAGGCCATCTTCACTTTGGCCAGCCTGCTTCTCAAGTGCTCGTTTTCACTGTGCGATGATGCCAAGGCTTGACGGAGGATCTTCACCTATGTATAGTGTGCAGTGTGTGTATAAAAGGTACACGTTACAACACATAACAACAATATAAACAGTTTACTATCAGCAATATGAGTATGCACTGATAAGAATCCACATGCACTTGGTGAACACACACAAACAAACAAACAACCCCCACATAAACAAACAAACCCCACATACACAAACAAACAAACAAATCCCACATACACAAGTGCGAACATGCATACACAACTTGTACCTTCTCCCCGAGTACTCCTGACTCCTGCACAGGGGCTTCCCCATCACCTCCCCTTCCAGGTTTGGTCAGCATACCAAAAATGGCCGACACCCCAGAAGGGCCTACAGACGGAAGACAAACCGTGTCCTCGGTACAGACAGACAGATGTACATGTACACACACATTCACACACTAGCCTCATACCCAGTCTGTCAGAATGGAAATAGGGACTGGGTGTGAGGCTATTCACACACACACATGCACACACGCACATGCGCACATGCACACACGCACACACACACACACACACACACACACACACACACACACACACACACACACACACACACACACACACACACACACACACACACACACACAATACCTCTTGTTCCCTTCTTGGACTCTTCCAGGGCAGCGTGGAGGGCTAGCTTCTCACGTTCCACCTCGTCAATGTCATTCTGCATCACATTAATGGCTCGTTCAAATCGGCTGAGGAGATAGACATTAGATAGGAAGCACTCAGTTGCATACACAGCACACACCTCTACAGAGGATCTACACTGCATAAGATAGGCACACTGTAACAATTCAACTGAAACAGACACACATGTACATACACTGTACACACCAACACACACACACATGCATGTATGCGTACACACATGAACGAATGCACGCACACACACAAACAGGGACATGTACCCATACACACATGCATACACACACGCATACACACATGCATACATGCATACACACATGAATACACACATGAATGCACACATGCATACACACATACATACACAAATGAATGCACACATGAATGCACACATGCATACACACATACATACACACATGCATACACACATGAATGCACAAATGAATGCACAGATGAATGCACACATGAATGCACACATGAATGCACACATGAAT
The DNA here is from genome assembly GCA_964019415.1 of Ianthella basta. Lineage (NCBI taxonomy): Eukaryota > Metazoa > Porifera > Demospongiae > Verongiida > Ianthellidae > Ianthella > Ianthella basta. The sequence continues at coordinate 7,263,949 of OZ025877.1, read as the reverse complement.
GCACACAGGCACGCTTGTACAAATGCAACACACACAACTTACTTGTCCTTCTGTTCAATAAGATCTTTCAGTCGTTTGATCTCAGCACGCTCAGCCTCTGCTTTCCTTTCACCCTAGACAAGTGGCAGCAACAACAACAACAACATTCCATAAACAAAGAGATAAACAAACAACATTCCATAACAAACAAACCTCTAGCTCTGCAGCTTCCACCTTCTTCTCCAGTAACCCAATTCTGATCTTGGTCTCAGACAACTCCTCCTCCTGTTCGGGAGGAAAAGAGAGTCTCCAATGGATAGTGTACACCCATGAACAGATAGGTATGTGATCACGTGGTCTCTCTACCTTCTTCACTCTCTCTTGTCCCATCTACTGTCACCCACTACTCCCTCCCATCCTCACACGCGCACACACACACACACACACACACATGCACGCACACGCACACGCACACACACACACGCACACACACAAACACACACATACGCACACACACACATGCACACACACACACACACACACACACACACACACGCACGCACGCACACATGCACACACACGCACACACACAAACACACACACATGCACACATGCACACGCATGCACACACACAAACACACACACACACACGCACGCACACTGCAGCTGAAACCTCCCAGCTGCTCCTTTCCCTGTACAATGCTCACCTTCAAACTGATGGTCTTGCACAGATCAGATATCTCCACATTCTTCTCATTCAACTTGAACTCCAGTCCCTCAGCATCACTCAACTCACTCTTCACTGTGGCCGCTCTCAGCACACTGGGTGAAGACTACCATGGGGGGGGGGGGGGGGGGGAGAGGGGAGGGGAGGAGAGAGGAGGGGAAGGGAGGGGAGGAGAGGGGAGGAGAGAGGAGGGGAGAGAAGGGGAGGGGAGAGGAGGGGAGGGGAGGGAAGAGGTGGGTAAACTGATGAAACGACAACTATTAGAGTACATGCAAGCAGTGACATTGAAGATCGAGTGGCCAGGGGAAGTGAAGGGAAGAGAGTGTAGTAACACTACACACACACTTCAATGGCACAGCCTAAGCCACAAGTTGGGCATTTCATACATACTGTGTGTAGGAGGGATGGAAGCACGCTGTAATGATTAACCTGGACGGGTGGTCTGTCCTTGTCAAAGTCCCCATTCTGTGCAGCAGTGGCTAAGGTATTCAACACCTCCATGGTGCCCTCCAGGTTGGTCCTCAACTTGTCAGAGGCAGTTGGTGCTCCCATTATCAAAGGACAGACAGAGGAGACTTGCTGAAGGAGATCTTCCACTTCTGCACTGCGAAGGAACTCTCCCTCGGACAGTACGTTCCCTTTCCTGCTCGTCGCTGCTTTCAGCTGTGTCATTGATGCTTTCACGGCCAAGATAGCATTCTGGCACTTCAGTACATCCTGAAACACCTCCTCTGGCAATTGTAGGGTCTTACCCGAATCGTCTGCAGGGACACGCCTCCTGACCTTTCTCGTGAGCAAGCGGAGGTCAGTGAGGGTGCTGTCAAGGTCCTTCAACTGCGTGCTAGCTCCACATCCATCCTACACACATTAAATCAATCAATTTCATCATAATTCAGAGCAAACATCATGGTGCACAGTGCTGTATGGTTACCATAGTAACCACATAAGTGTAGTTTCCCTGGTAACCACATAAGAGTACCACTGAAGCACATCACACTCACTGGTACGTAGGCTCGGACTCTCATGGCTTCAATGGCAATGGCTTCTGAGTGTGCAGTCACTGCCTTCATGATGTCGACAAGTGTCTCTGAATGGTTCAGAGGCACTCCACTGAGACGGGTGTCCAGAAGGTTCTGTAGGAGGCAGGGGAGGGGAGGGGAGGGAGGAAAGAGGACACAGAAGGCAGGGGAGGAGAGTGAGTAGAAGAAAGGGAGGAATGAGGGGACAGCACAAGGGATCACAAGACGAAGGCACCTACCTTGCCACAGATGCTAGCACACACACCTGGAAATATGCCACAGCTTTCTCCAGACTAGCCAAGGGCACCGACTCATCCAACTGTGAAAGACACACAAAAGACACATCAGAGATAGAACTTAGATGGCTCATTATGATGGCATCACTGTAGCTGATAGCTAAAGATGATGGCACCAGCATGCAGTGCCCTGCTGGTCATGCAAACCTGTTCCATCTTGAGAAGTGTAATGAGCTGGTCCAGGACTCTCTCGTGGAGGGCCAGGTCGTCCCTGAGACTCCCCATCTGACGGTACAGCTGTACATCACAGGCACTCAGGATCCTAGGAGTGAGGGTGAGGGGGGGGTAAGGGGGAGGTGTGGGAAGTGAGGGGGAGGTGTGGGGAGTGAGGGGGAGGTGTGGGGAGTGAGGGGGAAGTGTGGGGAGTGAGGGGGAGGTGTGGGGAGTGAGGGGGAGGTGTGGGGAGTGAGGGGGAGGTGGGGAGAGTGAGGGGGAGGTGGGGGGAGTGAGGGGGAGGTGGGTGGAGTGAGGGGGAGGTGGGGGGAGTGAGGGGGAGGTGTGGGGAGTGAGGGGCAGTGAGGGGGAGGTGTGGGGAGTGAGAGAGAGAGGGTGTAGGGAATCCTCACATGCAGATGGAAAGACTGAATTAAATACCAATACAAATGGCATCACATGCAAATTTCATTCTCATTTCCAAATTCATTCACCATTTCCTAGAACTAATCCCACTTCCCATACCAACTCCCATTGAATCATCCATGCAGTCTCAGTCTCCGTCTAATCCGAGTCCCAGTCCTAGCAATGCCCTTCCACATTCCCACTACTGTCTGCATTAAAGGACTCACCTCTGCACTTGCTGAACCAGCTGCTGGAGGAGAGTGACCTTGGAAATGAGGTTGGCTGCAAACACCATCAGGTCCCCTTGTGTGTCTGACAGAGTAAGTTTCTTCTCAAGAGCTTCTTCAAGTTTGTGCTGAAGAAGATGGCAACACACTCAAGTGAAACTCGCACACACGCACGCATGCACGCACGCACACACACACACACACACACACACACACACACACACACACACACACACACACACACACACACACACACACACACACACACACACACACACACACACACACACCTGCTGCCTCAGCTGGCTGACAACAAGTTCAGACTTGAACAAGAAGCGAGGCAGCAACATGACAACGTGCAGTGCATCATAGTCCCCTGCAGACCACAACAAAACAACACAAACAGTCAACATCAAACAAACAAAGCTCAATTGCCAACAAGTAAGCGAATAAAACAATCGGAGCTATGTATGTAGCAACTACCCTTGCCTGCTGAGGATCCACTGGATGGCAAAAGGGACACACACACACACACACAACACACACACGCGCGCGTGCGCATACACACGCACACACACACACCTCCGCTTGCTAGGAAAGAATTGGGTAGGAAGCTCTTCAGCAACTTGATCTCTTCTGACGCTTGCTGAGCCTCAAATTTCCGCATTTCAAATTCCATAGTCTGAGGAGAGAGAGTCGGGGAAGGGAGACTTAGATGGTAAGGAGAGACAGTTCTACAATACAACATCCACCAGCCACGCCCACCATCATGCCCACCAGCCACGCCCACCAACCATGCCCACCAGCCCCACCCACCAACCATGCCCACCAGCCACACCCCCTTACCCTGGAGTGAGCCTTGACGGTAGTGGCCTGCAGCTGCCGGTTCAAGCTCTGAATGGCCTCCGACTGGCTGGCTAGCTCCTGGCCTCTCTGACTGGCTCCCTTCTGCCGCAGCTCCAAGATGTCCGCCTGCTGGTTCCGTACCAGCTCACGGAACTTCTCAATGGTCTGCTGCAGGTCGACAATCACCTCCTGAGATGCTTCCACACGACGCTCCCACTGCTCAACACACACACACACACACACACACACACACACACACACACACACACACACACACAGAGAGAGAGAGAGAGAGAGATACGTTTGCAAAAGTGGACTAGAAAGGATGGCATGCACAGAAAGTACTCCACAAAGGGTAAGACAAGTAGCTGCTGCTAATTACACACTATCACATCACCTCATTCTCCCTCACACTCATACAATTGCACCTTATAAAGGACACCCTGATTTCAGGACACCTCTCTAATGAGGACAGTGCCTACTGCCCTGGCTACTTATGTAGAGATGTGGACAAAACTGCCATTTAAATTATAAGTACAACTCTCTAATCAGGACATTCGGGCCTGTCCCAAGGCATCTAGAATAGAGAGGTGTCACAGTGCCCTCAATGCTCTGACACAGATAGCCCACCTCTCTTGTCTTGTTGTGGGATAGGTCCACTTCTTCACGCAGCTCCTGCTCCAGTTCTCCTCGCAGTTCCTCCTGCTCCTCACTCAACTCCTTCAATGTCTCCTACTCCAGCAAACAAGAAGACAAACACACAACACAAACATCACCCGGCAAGAACATGCCAGTTACAACCTTGTACAAGGACATGCACAAAGTACGTACCTTGCCTTCCCCACCCCCACCTCCTGCCCCACCCCAGGCCCCAAACCTCACCAGATCGTCCACCTGCTCCTGCAGCACCTGCACCTTCTCCTCCAAGTTCAAGTTGCGATCTGTCAGTTTCTCCACCATCTCCTCAGCCCCCAGTGCGGCGTCCACCTGCTCGTTCAGCTGGTCAATAATGTTCTCTGCCTCAAGGAGCTCCTCACGTAGCTTCTCCTTGTCCTCCACCAGCTGGTCTGCCACAGAAGACTGGTGGTCCAGCTCTTTCAAGGTCTGCTGGTGTTCCTGCTTCTCCTGGGTTGAGATGTCACGAAGCCTATACACATGAATGCACACATATGTACATACACACACGTGTACGTACATGCACGCATGCACACACATGCACACAGGCACACACGCACACACAAATGTACGTACACGCACACATGACGAGCAACACATGTTGCAACATGCAGTAAGGCAAGCTAAGCCAAGAACAGGCAAAACAAGCATCAAAGTGAAGCAAGCTGGCAATATAAGCCTCAAGATGAGGTAAGATGAGGCAAGATGAGGCAAGATGAAGCAAGACGAGACAAGATGAGGTAAGATGAGGCAAGATGAAGCAAGATGAGCCTCAAGATGAGGTAAGATGCAGCAAGATGAGGCAAGATGAGGCAAGACGAGACAAGACGAGGTAAGATGAGGCAAGATGAAGCAAGATGAGCCTCAAGATGAGGTAAGATGAGGCAAGATGAAGCAAGATGAGCCTCAAGATGAGGCAAGATGAGGTGAGATGAGGCAAGATACTTTACAGTGTGTACGTAACTATGTGTACAGCATTCTAGGACACACACCATCCCCACAGTGCTGTACGTGCCCCACCCACTAGCATGCCCCACCCCTCTCACTTTACAAGTGCCTCCTTTAGTCTCTGGTTCTGTTGCTCGAGCTGTTTCATCTGAAAGCTCCCTGCAGCTCCTTCAACGCCAGACTCGCTGATCTCATTGCGAAGGATGTCAAGATCCAAGGTCAACTCCTCCACCTTCTCCTTCAATGCTTCCACCTCAATCTGCAAGCCCTCAGCCTACAACACAAGACAGGGTAGTAGTGGACAAAGGGTTTAGTTCAACCACAAGGAGACACTACACGCCCGGTTCTCTCCTAAATCTCTTCTACATAATCCTATCCCTCACTTACCTTCACACACTTCACTTTTACTCCCATCCTCCTGCATCTCCTATCCCCACACACCCGTCCCCTTCTCTCACACTCCTATTCCCTCCCCTCACACCTCCTATTCCCTCCCTCACACAAACCTCCCCACCCCTACACACCCTTTCCTCTGCCATCTCCTTGTCCAAAGTGGCCATCTCTACACCATCAGACAGCTCCCTCAACTCCTCTTCGATACGGCGTTTCTCTTCAACCGTCTCTTTAACCTCCTTCTTTGAGGCCTTCAAGCTTTGCTGCAACTCGGCTTGTGCCTCACTCCACTTCTGCTTGTACTCCAATAGCTGGCGTACAGGGGGGAGGGGCAGGGGAGGGGCAGGGGAGAGGGATGAATGACAGTACAGCCACGTGGAACATAAATATGTACCACCTTTGGTCACCATTCAGGGTGATTGTTCTAGTGACTATCTCCACAAGATTACTATTTCACAGTAGTTCGTAACATTGAGATTTGTCTTGGGAAAATCTACCCAACTACTTATGTAAGCAAACTCGCACAAGCATGCACACACAGACACACACACAACACACACACAGACACTTGTACACACACACACACACACACACACACACACACACACACACACACACACACACACACACACACACACACACACACACACCACAGTACCTGCACACACACACACACACACACACACACACACACACACACACACACACACACACACACACACATACACACACACACCACACACACACACACACACACCACACACACCACAGTACCTGCTGGGCCTGTGCCTTGTATCGCTCCAGCTCCTTCATCCTAGTCTTGTCCTCTTGTCTCTTGTGATGCAGGACTGCCAGCCTCTCCTCCAGGTCCCTCACTCGAGGGTCCTCCTCACCGGACTCAGCAGGAGGCGGAGCCTATATCAAAACAGGAAGTGATTTTTGCCATCATGCCACAAGCAGACTGCAGCATAGCACAGGCCAGCAAGTACACATTTCCAAATGGCCAGGTTTGTATTAGCCCTACAGGAACTACGAATATGTGAAGTTGGTCCTGACCTGCTTGAATAGTAACACACACATTTGAATACAATCCATTCGTTGTCAAGGTAGCGTGCAAGTGCTCAGTTGGTGCCACAAAGTGCTGTGTCACCGTGTATCAGTGTAAGGATCAACATATGTGAGTGTATTTGAGAAAAAGGATCACTTCGTGCTATGTATAAAGTGTCACTACGGGCGAAAACATGCAAACGAGTCATGTTTCCAGTAAAGTCGGATTACTGCATCATACGCACCTGTGGTATAGTCCCAACATCCTGGCCAAGTTTGAAACCCCTTGTCCTTTCCTGCGCTTCAAACCAGGAAGACTAGTTACGCCATCACCATGTTTACGGATATAATAATGGAAGGGTTACGGGCCGTTTTCTCATAATTGCACCGAGCGTATTTTCGTACTTTGAGCGAGCGTATCTCAGGAAAGGGGGCAGCTATTGAAGCGCAACAAAGTGCAAAAGAGAGCCCATCAACTGTGCTGTGACTCAGTGCCACTAACTCAAAATCGACCTTTAGCGCAAAGTGGTCCCTTTCTCAGATCCACTCACATATGCATAAATTGGAGTGGAACACATGTGGCTGTAGAGGTGATCTGATTGTGAGCCGATACTGTACGTAGCAGAATCAGACAATGAACTGGTTGCAAGATGTTTGGCCTCGTAGGCCATTGTCAGTCGCATACAAAACATAAATATTATGCATGTTTTTGCTCATGATACCAATTTGCCTTTATTGAACAACATAGCAACAAGTCCCTCTGACATAACACAGTGGTTGTCAAGGTGATACGTAGGTAGTGCCTTTGAACATGTAACATTTGTTTACTGTTACAGGCCACAGTGCAGACTCACTGGCATTGGCTGCTGCTGCTGCTGTTGTTGTTGCTGTGGTTTCGGTGTCTTCATTGGCTCATCCTTTGCAGTAGTGGTTTGTTCTGAGGAGGTCTTTGGTGTCTCCTTCTGAGTTGGTGCCTTGGTACCAGAGCTTCTCTTTGACGTTCCAGGACTCCCAGTGGGGGAGGGGCCTTTGGAGGAGGAGCTTTTCCCCGGCTGAGGGAGCTGGGAGTGGGGAGTGAAAGCATGACAAACAATATGATTCATGTCACAATAGGCACAGTGGGGAAGTGGGCCACTGTGTTAAAATTGAGCGGACATTACCACAAATGTCTCCACATACAAGCGCACTACTGTTCTAAGTTATGGGGATACACAGAAGTAGTTATTTCCAGCTGCAATAGAGGAAATATTGAACGGCATGAAATTTGGCAGAGAATATATTTTGGCAGATTGGTAGTTTTGAGAGCAAAACGCTAATTGTTCAAACACCAAATTGCTTGCATGATAACATTATGGCAGAAGGCTTGCCCAACTGCCATACTAAAGTGTCAAATACCATCATTTGAACTATCTGCCAAAATAAGAATGAATAAATAACTCTGACGGCATGATCTCCAGTGCTGGAGGTAGCCCTTACAACATAGCAGTAACGTAATCTTAAGTGCTAGTGTCTATATAATACTATGTTCATACTATAAACATTATACAAGATACTTATTAAAGTTGTCCGTCCAGTACTTTCTCAGTCTACCTCTTGGTTTGCTCCTCACTGTACACATGCCTCACCAGTCTTTCTCCTTCCACACCATCTACTTTCTCCTTCCACACTCTCTGCTTCTATCGGGCTACTTCCACAACTGCTTCATGTTGTGGAAGTATCCCGAAATACATCCCTGCCAAAATTTCTGGCCATATGGTATATGAATATTTGGTGTATTCTGCTATTCCGTTATACTATTACAGTATGCAGTCATGGAGCATACACAAGTAAAATGTATGCACGCACATGTGCGCGCACACGCACACGCACACATGTACACACACACACACACACACACACACACACACACACACACACACACACACACGCACGCACGCACACACACAGAAACACACACATACTTTTGATGAAGGTGGTTGTAGCCGTGAAGCCTTAGGAGTGCTACCACCACTGGAGCTCCGCTGCGACACAGAAGTCTTCTTGGTCGTGGAAACGTCCGGAGGAGGAGGCAGTGCCTTGGTGGTCACGGAAACGTGACCAGGGCGAACAAACAGACCATGGTTGTCTCGGCATTGGAAATACTGTTTGCCTTGAACAAATCCGTTGTTCTTCCCCTTTGCCTCATCCAATTCCACCCCCACCCAGCGGCCCGAGGGAGCGAAGTCGGTTGGACCAATAAACCGGATGGTACCTACCAGATCCTTTCCCTTGACTTCTACTCTGTCGCCGACAACAAGACCTCCGTCTTCCGAATCCATCCTCCAGCAAAGGCCGAATTAGTGGTCACGCCTCTTACATGATTAGCAGGGGTGTACTCATGTACACAATCAAGATGTCCTCCGGCACCAGGCAAGAACTAAAAGATATTGATGATTTGCAGTTCCTCAACATCCCGCAGGAGAGCGGGAAGGAGAAGTTTAAACGTAAAATGAAAGAAAACCCATTTGTGCCATTAGGTGGGCCCCATTAAACTGCACTTGTCACTTGTGTCCGGCTGCAACTGTAATGGATGGATTCATGCACGCAGTGTCCCTATTACTGCTTATGTGGCCTGTTCCCTGATACAAGGTACTAATCAACCTATTCCCGTCCTTTATCTTTTGCGGCAACAGGTGCTGTGTTGACTACTGTGGTGTTGGGCTTTGGTCTAGCTTCCTTCTTTCGTGGCAATGCCAAGATGTCGCAGAATATCATGCGTCTACGTGTTGTTGCACAAGGGGGTACAGTGCTGGCACTGTGTGGAGGAGTGTACCTGGGCCTCAAGGCTTACAAGTGAAAGGAAACTGTGAACAGTACACTGCATGTCAACACACGCACACACACACACACACACACACACACACACACACACACACACACACACACACACACGCTCGCACACACACATGTGCACCTTGAATGCATGAACCCACACACATACACATTATGCATGTGTTTTGTATGTACATTGTAGTTATGTTCAAAAGGAATTACATTTACCCCAGTGTGTGAGATTGAGTCTTTATTTCTCCATTACCAGACAGTGCAGCACTACCCATGCATGTAGGGATGGGGTGGGAAGTGAGGACTACTAATGCGTGATTAAAAATGCAACATGCAGTGTCCCGGGCCTGGTGCCGAAAGCAAGTGTTGCACGGCTAACAATGATAGCATGTGTTTCCAGGTACACCCACCTACGTGTGTATATGGTACATTAACAAGCATTTGAGCCCTTAAGATTTGCTGCTCAAAGTCTGCAGTACGACAGAAATGACCCAATTGTGCACTTGACCAGACCCAGTCACCATCACTATCCATATATTGATCATATAACTTTAAGTCCCACACATCAAACTCCTCTCCTGCAATGATTTCATTCATATGGTTCAACTCACAATAATACAACACTTGGAAACTCAATTATTGATTGTCACAAAAGGAATCATCGCCCTACATTACATTACATGTACACAAAGAAAGTAATCTGCGGCTATTACAAAACACAGAGGGTGGGTCCTCAAATTTCCTCTACATAATTGGCAGGGAACAACCCATAATTTCCTGCAGGGTTCTTCCCCTGCCACCATCCTTCATCAATCTTGGTGATCTCTGTTATGATGTCACCTGGGTCAAAGGAGATCTCTCCTTCATCAGCTGAAGGGGAATAGGGGAATGACCATCATGGCAGTTAAGTCACAAACTGAACACTTTAGATTAGGCACTAGTCCATAAAGCAGCCATTAACACACACACACACACACTACTCAACAAACACACAACAGCAAACAAAAGCACACAACACACCGATACACAAGCACACTCACAACAAACACACACAAACAAGAATCACACACAACAACAAGCAAAAACAACAACAACACACACAGTAGTGGTCCCACGTACACACACAGTACAGTACCTGCTTCATAGTCGTAAACGGCCCTTGCACTGATCCCTGCTGGCTGCTCTGGTTCTGGTTGAGCTTCAGAGGTAATCTCCTCCACATAATTGGCAGGGAACAACCCATACTGTCCTTTGGGATTCGTCCCTTGCCACCATCCTTCATCAATCTTACTGATGTCTGTTATGATGTCATCAGGGTCAAAAGAGATCTCTCCTTCATCAGCTGAAATGACAAGAGATGAAAAAGGTAGCACCAGCACCACACTGCCTAACAGCCATACATAAAACACACACACACCCACACACACCCACACACACCCACACACACACACAACACACACACCCCCCCACACACACACCCACACACCCCCACACACCCCCACACACCCACACCCACACCCACACACACACACACACACACACACACACACACACACACACACACACACACACACACACACACACACACACACACACACACACACACACACACACACACACTGAACATACAGAGAGATAGTGTACATTACATACATGTTTTAAGGACATCACTGGCACAGTGACAGAGCACAAACCTGCTTCGTAGTCGAAAAGAGCTCTTGCACTGACACCCTGGAAACAAACATAACAGAAAACACACAGCAATGGAAGATGGCCTCATTAGTGGACCGATAACACCAGAAGATAACATACATATGTAGCGCATGCCGATCAACCCTCACTGTTTTCTCTATTGCTTCGTCTCCTTTTCCCCCTTGATCTTGTGCCTCCTCTTCCTGCTGCTTCTGCTCAGCCTGCCAAGCATACAGAGAGAGAGGAAGCTAATGGAGACAGCATCTTCTGCCATCACACACACAACTGGTAATGTACAAAGGTATGTAACTACGTATAAAGTACACATGCACGTACGCGCACACACACACACACACACACACACACACACACACACACACACACACACACTCCCCTAAACACAGTTGCCCCACACCAACATGCATCCATACTAGTGTGTACACATAATGCATGTAAACAAGTAAACATGTAAACATGTACAAAATGACCACACAAATATGTACACATACCAACAAACACGGCGTCCAACCATCACCACCACCACCCCCCACTTGCACTGAGCCCCTCACCATCTCCTCCTTGTACCAGTCGGCCTGCTGCTCGTAGTCACCATGTGACGGCTCCGGCTCCTCGTACGGCTCAGGCTCCTGATAAGGCTCAGGTTCTGGCTCTGGCTCTGGTTCCTGATATGGCTCTGGTTCTTCATACGGTTCAGGTTCAGGCTCCGGCTCTGGCTCTGGCTCCGGCTCCGGCTCTGGCTCCGGTTCCGGCTCTGGCACCCGTTTTGGCTCTACATTACAAGTAATCATTACATTAGCTGATACTCCATGACAGATGCCGGTCTCTCAAAACCGGACACTAGGCGCTATGTGAGACTAGACAGATGCCTAAAACAGCTGGCTCCCACTTGACACTCATTGCCACGACAACCACACTTACCTGGTGGTCTGGATACTGGTGGAGGAGCACGAGGGGGTGTGGACTGTTTTGATTCTTGGGCAAACATATCTCCTGCTTTCCTCTGTTTCACTGCTGATCCAATAAACTCAGCCTCCTACATGCAAGCATGGCATCAGGGGGAGGGAGGTTGGGCAGCACCGGGTAAATCCCCAGTAGTGTGGGGAATCCCCTGATCAAGGGAGTTCATTATAACTGAGCACGTATGGTTGCGTGAAATTTCCATGTGGGTGTCAGTAAGATATATCCCCTAGACATACGTAGAGTGGACCCCCTTTATAAAGGACAACCTGAGTTCAGCACGCCTCTCTAATGAGGACAGTGCCTACTGTCCCAGCTATGTAGAAATGTGGACAAAACTACCCCTGAAACATGGACACCTCTCTGATGAGGACATCTGGGAAACGAGAGGTATCACTATATTGAATGTGCCACAAAAACACAGCAGAAGTGCACAGGGAAACCCAGTGGCAGTATATGTACGTAGCTACCATCAGTGAACCCTTAGAACATAGTGTCCCCATAGGAGTGTACAAGGGGGTCCACAGCACACACCTAGGGCATTTCCTTGCCTGATGTGTCCACAGGGATACTCACCTGTGCTCGTTTGGATGCAGATGCACTCCTCTCCCTCATCTTCTCCCTCTCCAGCTCTTCATCCTGGTCCTTCAGTTTGGCTCTCTGAGAACACAACACCATAGAACCAGGACATTGGAAGGTGCAATGAAACTGAAGATGGTGCCTTCAACAACTTCACCATACTTGTACGTCATGCATGGAACCAGCTTCAGGTCATAGAGACAAGCTTAGTACAGCAATACGTACATGAGCCTACAGTAAGAAATGGTTGCCTATGCTTCCAGTGTGTAACCTCGGGGCTCGAACTAGAGAATCGTGACTGATTTTGGTATAAGTCACTAGCGGCGGATCCAGACCCTAGTAGCCCCCCCTTGGATCTGCCCCTGGTCACATTCATCTAAACCCACAAATCTCTCACCTCTGCTGCCTCTCTCTCCTGTCTTGCCTTTCTCACGTCTGCAGCCTCCAACTGTCTGTAAGTGCACAATACAAAGGATGACAACTTCAGCACATTACATGAGTTGCACATATGAATGGCTAGCCGGGTGACAGTGACAGTGACAGTGACGCTGACATTGACAGCGGGCATAGGTGGCTTGCATACAATTTGACAGTAGAGTGACGGTCTAACTCTTCACCTCTATTAAGGATGTACGTACAATGTGAACAACAAAGAACCAATGGATAAAGAGCTACCCCAACATGTAGATCTGCTGAAGGAGGCTAGAACACTAAGCAAATTCCCACAATGGTTCAGAGCAAAATAAGGCATGTTTAAAGAAAAACAAGGAGTTAATGTCAGAGCACCAGCTTGACTCACTTCTGTTGCTGCACTTTCTTGAATCGCTCATCAGCGGCCCTCTCCCTGGCAGCAGCTGCCTGGACGTCTCTCTCCTTTCTCTCCCTGTCCTCTGCTAGTCTCTTCTGGCGTTTCTCCTCAACCTCCCTAGCCCTCCTCTCTTCCTCTTCACGCTCTGATTTGGCCCAAAATGCGTCCCGCTGTCCAGTGATGTCACTCCGTGCGTCAGTCTTCTTGTAGACTGAGCCAACAGCTCCCTGGGGATCATACTTCTTGGCCTTCTCTTTGTGAACACTGAAGTTGGCGCCTGCATTAGCAGAGGGCATGAAGAGGACACAGTGACAGTATGACAAATGGACACAGTGACAGTATGACAATGAGGATACAGTGACAGTATGACAAATGGACACAGTGACAGTATGACAAAAAGACACAGTGACAGTATGACAAATGGACACAGTGACAGTATGACAAATGGACACAGTGACAGTATGACAAAGACCATAGTGAAAATATAAGGACAATTGACAGCATGACAAAAAGGGCACAGTGACAGTATTGAAGATGCACTCACACCAAAAAAGATGACACCATTGTCACTCTATTAGTAACCATCAAACTGGCATGCAGTGCGAGTGAACAGAATAGCTGCAATGACCAACGCTAACTAGTTGACAGCAAGTCGAGATAGACTGACGGAATACCATGACTCACACAATACACACTATCTCATCACTATTACAGTGACACCTCTCCACTAGGGACACCCTTGGGGACAATTTAGGACAGTAGGTACTGTCCTCATTAGAGAGGTGTCCTCATTTCAGAGGTAGTTTTGTGCACATCTCTATGTACGTAGCTGGGACAGTAGGCACTGCCCTCATTAGAGAGGTGTCCTGAATTCAGGGTGACTCGTACGTAGCAAGAGACCCACTACAGGTAGTCTAACATCCACTTGGCCAAGAGAGCTTGCACAAGTAAGATGGCTCACTACTAGTACAGCACCAAGGAGCTAGAGTTACCTGAGGACTTGGCCACTTTGTCCTTAATCACATCTTCATCCAAGTCGTCCTCAGAACGTGCATTGATGGTCACATGTGCACCCTATTTAGGAGGGGAGGAGGAGGGTGGAAGGGAGGAGAAGAGGAAAGAGGGGAGAGGAGGGTGGAGGGGAGGAGAAGGGGAGAGAGGGGAGAGGATGGTGGAGGGGAGAGAGGGAGTGAGGAGGGTGGAGAGAGAAGGGGAGAGAGGGAGGGAGGAGGGAGGGAGGGAGAGAGGGAGGGAGGAGGGTGGAGAGAGAAGGGGAGAGAGGGAGGGAGGAGGGAGAAGGGGAGAGAGGGAGAGAGGTAAGGAGAAGGGTGAAGGGAAAGAGTGGAGAGGAGATGGAGAGAGAAGGAAGATAAAATAAGAAAGAAAGGACACATTCACCATTCCATGTCTGGTACATACTACATACGGTCAAGCACATCACTACTGGTTAGGGAGTAGGCTTGCCACTTACACGAAAGAAGCGGGTAACATCAGCCACATGGTTGACACATGTCCCCTTAACGGATGAGGGCACACCTTCTCCAGCCTGTGACAGCAAACCAGAAGGAGTCAGGGACAGATGGAATATCAACATTTGGCAAATACAGTAAGTACAACACCCTATTCTAGATAACCTGCTACTATCTATGACACACACGCACACACATACGCACACACATGCACCACACACACACACACACACACACACACACACATGCACCACACACACACACACACACACACACACACACACACACACACACACACACACACACACACACACACACACACCACACACACACACACACCACACACACACATGAGCTCACACACACACACACACACACACTTCTCACCCAGTTGATCCAGACGTTCTTCAGTAGCTCTGTGTTGGGGTCCTTCACTCTGATCAGTGCATACAACACCTTGCCGCTGTTCATCTCATCAACGAGCTCCTCCATATCCCCATCTTTCACAGAAACATTACAATAACCCTTCAACATAACTTGGACACCACAGGTGGCTGTCTTAGACAGGTTCCACTGTGCACACAATTGTCACAAAATGCAACACAATGTTTTGCTCACAAAAGGGCTTCTTCCGTTACAGTATGTGAAACAGGTCAATTAGATTGGATCTGTTCTGTACACAACAACTGAAATGTTTTTTTTTGGGACTGAAACATCTTGTGTTTCATGACAAATGCACCACCAGATTCACTCAAGGATACCTTTTCCTATTCTTTATCCTAACATGACGATGAACGTCCACTCTATCACGCAAAGTTTGTTCAACTCTACTCAAGAGGCAGCAGCCATTAGTCCTCTAATGGCGTACAAACTCCCCCAATATGTCCTTACAAATGCACACACAACCAAATTGGCACATTTGCATGTGCTGTCCCAATTTGTAAGGTCTCGCTCACCTCCAGTCTCCACAACCTTCAGGTCATAAGTCTTCCCTTCATAGCCAAAGACAACCCTACACAAACCAGTGGAAGATGAATGAAACTAGCCAAACAGTGAAAACCACAACAGGCCATGAACCATGCACACAAGTATTGAACAACTCCAACATTGTGTAACGAACTCCAACATTGTGTAGCTAACCAAGCTTAATCCGGATCAGGTGAAAAGACAGACCAGTCATACGTTTGCATGGAAATGTTCGGGCTGTGTGGCTGTCTGGTTCCTTTCATTTGACCCCTTAATCCAATTAGCAATTTAAATGGCGTGTGATTAGGGGAAATATGAGTATCTAGGACCAAGTGCGACATCTACAACCCAGGCAGAGCGGTAGGACACACGAATCACGCGCACATACAAAGTACTCTGTGTGCTGTACCACTCGGCACACACCCCGGGAAGAGCGCGACAAACTGAGCCGCCCTCAGCAACCACCTACTCGATCCCAAGAGTTGGAACGCGAAGGACAATAACAGGCATGCGCCTTGATATCGCTTAATACAACCCAGCAGGTTTAATTAATTTCTAATTAGGCGTGCAGCGCCAGGAGCGCGCGTGCACGAAGTGTTCGAGAAGTGGATTCACACAGTTTCGACACTGGCAATTCATTTTATAGCACCACAGCGAAGGAAGAAACTTACAAGCACACGAAATCGGTGCATGAGCATTGTTGGCGTACCAGTTGGTTGAGGTAGAATCACTGATGACGTCCTTGAAGGCCGCCAAGAGCTTGTCTTTGTGCTTGTTCAAGTTGACAGCCATTGCCTCAGCGGGACCAACACTGCCAAATAAGGCGCGTGCAAAGTGAAACGCACCTTCACGCAAAGTACCGCATACACGAGAAGTGTATGTACATACGGTGGGCTAAACCTCTAGATCTGCTACCAACTTACTAGCTAGCGAAAAGGACAGTGCACTGTGGGAATCCTTACTACAAGACGAGGGTCTCAGTCATGAAGGAACAAGTAGCCAAGGAGTGTCCTCTTTCAAGTTTGGTAGCTATCCAGCTAGCTGTAGCTGTTCTGTCCTAGCTGATGGCTAGGCGCACAGCTAGCTAGCCACTCTAATCAGTAATAGAAACTGCAATAATAGATTAACCCTCCAAGTTGAACTCTGTGGTTGCTATAATTATATGATTGAAGGGGTAGCCAGCCATTTGGATTGGGTGCAAGGTGCAGCCTGAATATACTTAGCTACCCATCATGCTTGTTCCTGGTGTACTTTCATGAGTAGAAGAGCTCCATGGCTACCTGTAACTGCATCACTCACACTCACTCAGTCCTGAAGACAAAGAAGCTGGCAATGCATCCAGTGGTGGTGTCGGTGGTTGTGAAGGCTGCATTTTGAACATGCAATCGAACATCCAAGCATTCTGCGGGGATCCAAGCAGCGCAGATTTGGATCAGTCACCAAAGTAGCTAGCTACGTATCCATCTTGGACAATACATAACAGACATGCATGTATATAGTTAAAATGTGTTGTGTATATTTATCCCCATGCACTATATGGTGGCATAGGACAGTATTATAGTCTTTTAACTATGCATATTTGAATGAACCCACGTGCACTCTTACAGTATACTGTATTGTATGCAAGCTGTATATATGTAGTGGCTGGACATTATTTACATCTATGTATTCTGGGTTTTGAATGCTGTTACAAAATTCATGCAGCCAGTTGTGTAAATAGCATTGAAATTTGTACAGGTGTGTGCAATGAAGAGTTCAGTGGTACCACACCACACGCAGCCAACAAGTATACATGGTCATGAATGTGCCAATTGATTCTTGTATGCCTGGATCACCTCTGAGGGGGAATCTGTCCTCTCTTTTGACATAGCCAATTTTTCATTGACTCCAAACATGACTCAATTGAGGTCAAAGTTCAAAGGTGATACACGAGTCACATGACATTCACATCAACCATATCTTAACCATTGCTCACATATTCATGCAATGACACCTAATGTCCTCCTGCATGATGGAATATGCACTATCACACTGGGTTTGCAAGGGAAACGATTGTCTATAGTCTTTCCATCTGGCACCACACCAGATAGGACAACACCACGTAGGACCAAGCCCATCAGCCATCAAGAGCCTCCATAGTACCATCCTTTGCATGCACTATCAAGCCACTGCATGTTGCATGTGCATTCCTATCTATGTATGGTTTCTATATCAGCTTCCTGTAGTCAACACACCCAATGCTTACTTCCTCTGCTATAATCAAGCACACTTGTACAAGCAATGGAGATGGCAGGAAGTCTCTTAACATTCCTGCATCTAGTTATCTAAAGAAGCTAGTGAAGTGCTTGAGTAGGGTAGTATATAAAAGGAAGCACCGGTTGTTCATGTTCATTGCAAGTTCAAGCTACGAATGCTATCTATCAGCAAAGGGGTCACAATGACTACTGGCAATCTTCTTCTGCAGTGCCTCCTGACTGCTGTGGTCCTGCACAGTCAGCTAGTCCCAACTGAAGGTGAGAGTAAAACAAGTCCATGATTCTTCTGCCTGTGAATGAGATTCACAGATCTGTTACATATTTATATAGAGTTACTTTTGTTTACACAGATCAATTCGTCCTTTCTGCATATACACCTACTCTGTATAATATCTCTCTATTTACAATAATTTTACAGCTCAAGAGGGCTACCGCCTGACTGGACCCTTGTCTCGTGGTCCATATGAGGGAACAGTTGAGGTGCTTCGAAATGGACAGTGGCAGACGGTGTGTGATGATGGATGGGATTTGAATGAAGGGAGTCTGGTTTGCCGGCTACTGGGATATGGAACTGTAATACGTGTCTACAGTGGAGCACACTTTGGGGAAGGAGCAGGAAACATCTACGAGACCGAGTGGGAGTGTACTGGGAGGGAGAACAGCTTGGAGGAATGTCCTCGGGGCTTCACCTTCATCGGGTGTTCTGACAGTGAGGCAGCTGGTGTGTCCTGCAACTCTCCATCAGTAACAACTACCACTCCTACAACATCAACCACCAGACCTACGGTTGCCACATCATCTGGCACAAATTCAACATTAAGAATCTCAGACATACCTGTGTACGTGTGGTACATAGTAGGTGGCGTTGGAGGTTCAGTGTTACTGTTCTGCCTGTGTTGCTGTCTGTGTGTAGTGTGTGGAGCGTGCTGCCACTGGGGAAAGCTAGACTGCCAACCTTGCTGTGAAGACTGCACCAATTCTTGTTGCTCTCCCTGCGTCACATGTTTCTCGGCCTGTGGAAATTGCATCAAGGGTTGCCTCATAGCCTGCTGTGGACCTTGCCTGGCCTGTCTCAATGCCTTTGGCACTTGCTGCTCCGGATGCACCACCCAGCTGTGCACTAACATTGGTAAAGGCTTGAAAGCTTGCGGTGAGGCATGCTGTCTGCCGTTTGTGCTGTGTGGAAAGTGCCTCAGAGCGACAGCATCGTGGATTAGCAGTTGCACGCAGGAGCTGTGCACCAACATCGGTAAAGGGCTGAAAGCCTGCGGTAAAGCTTGCTGTCTGCCATTTGTTCTGTGTGGGAAGGGCATCAAGGCAGTCTTCACAGCCATTGGTACAGCCATTCGTACTTGCTTCGGAGTGCTCTGCACACCTGTTGTCAAGTGCACTGAATGCTTGGAGAGTGCATACCCAGAACAGAACCTGCGCCGTTAATGCCATAAACATGCGCTCCCATTAAACTCATAATTATAACTCCAATTGCTTACATTGTCATAATTTACAGACATATTCACATAATTTTGCAAGTGTGCATTAATATAATTGTATTGATCTACTAAAATCAGTAACTAGAGAGCTTTCACTCACGTCATACTGATCTACAAATGTATTTATTACTGCTAGCTGTGCTGGAAACATTCTGTGAACTAGGCTGAAGTAGGAAGATATTGTAATTGCAAAGTTTCAGTGTACACTTGTATCTTTGCATGTGCATTTGGAGTTATACAAATCAGTCGTGTATATCTATAGGGGTGAACTAGTGTATATAGCTAACACCTCGTGTGAGGGAGAGGGAAATTTGTCATGCAGAGTAATACTGATTAATTCATTGAAAGCTAGGATGACTATGCGCATGCACATTAATCTACGTATATATAGTGTAGTTTTAGTAATAATTCTCTGCAGTACTACTGTACATGCATATAGCTGATGGACAATCTCTCCCTGCACAGCAGTGTAGGAAGATGGTTCAAGTTAGGGGGGGATGAATCAACTTCAAGGTCCGACGATCAAGCTGTGGGTAGCCCGGTCCAATCAATCTTATCATTACCCATTGATACCGAAATGCATCTGCTAAGGCCTAGGGCTCTGCAATAATTGAGTCAAATATAGGCTGTACAGCTAATTTTCTAAGGAGGGCTGAGCCCGCCTCATTTCAATCCAAGGGGGCTCGAGGCCACCCTGGTTATATGGTTCCTACAACCCTGAATAAGGATAGCCTTTTGATATTCCAAATGCAGCCACACAGTGACAATAGTTAGCTCCAGTTTGTCCTCCCCCCCCCCCCCCCCCCCCCCATTTCAATCCGAGGGAGCTCAAGCCCACCCTGGTTATATGGTTCCTACGTCCCTGCAGCACCAGTCAATCCATGTGTACGTGTGGTCCAGGAACGTGCCACAACAGCATACCTAAGTGCTTGTACCAATTGATGAATACATGATATACGCACGTATGTGGGTGGGGTTAGGAATGTATCAGGCCAATGTCTAAGGAGAGCCAGGTCTCTCCCAGGACATCCCCAGTGTCGGCTGATAGGACATTCCCCACATTCAAGGCTGTACACTACACCACTGGAAAGGATGTTGTCGTCATATGCTATAATCATATTAACAACAATATCTATGCATGCGTCAATTATGGTGTTCCTCTATGGTGATTTCTATTACCTTAAAAGTGTGAAAGTATTTGTGGTTGCTATATGGTATGCAATCGACATACACGAACCAGGTGTTGCCATCATGTGCTTGTAGTCAAGGATGTTTGAGCATGCATGGTTTCCTTTCCTGTCAATATATACATGAGGCGGGTCAGCATTAGAAGCCACTGGACCAGATATGCAGCAATCTGACTGCATCCATGTATATATAATGACCCCGTAGTGTATTAGTCTAGCTGCTAGCCCCTGCTTTGTCATTGCGAAGTAAGGGCTAGTGGCTAGACTAGTATTATGCGGATCTGTGACATTAGCTAAATTTTGTTGACGTGTGCTTCATTCTGTGCTACACCCTAACGTACTCCATGAGCCCTTATGCTGTGGCTGCTTGCCTATAGTGACAATGTCATGTACATGTTAACACTAGCTCACTACAGAAAGCCCACTACATGCACAGCTAGCAATCAACATACAGCAACACAGCAGTATTGGGTTATACAGTACAGCTAATAGGTCTGTATACGGTTCATACTGATTAATACGAGAGCTCCACCCCATGTAAGCTTGAGTACATTCCAGTAATTATTAACAAGAGTATTGCATGAGGGCGGTGGAAAGGGCCCAGGGGGCTAGCTAGGGTGCTGTATTCTCCCTCCAATATTTCTTGATCTACTTAATAGTGGCAAGCTATATATAGACCTGACTGGATCCACCGAACAGTTGCCAAACCCACTGCCATTGATTGTGTGTGTGTGTGCGTGTGTGTGTGTGTGTGTGTGTGTGTGTGTGTGTGTGTGTGTGTGTGTGTGTGTGTGTGTGTGTGTGTGTGTGTGTGTGTGTGTGTGTGTGTGTGTGTGTGTGTGAATAAGCATTCAGCATGCTGACACACGTAGCTACATGCAAGCGAACACTCTCTTCCACCAGTATTGTAAACATTACAGCTGAAACCTCAAAGGTGTTGGCAGAGCATTCCAAGCTTACTGTATTTTCAGATACACACCCCACACCATCCCTACATCCATCCTTATTTCATATTATAGGATACATGTTTTATGGATCTAAGACAACCAGAGTGTGCATACATTGATGCATGCAAATTGGTATACAGTGCATACAGCGTGGTTGCATGCATGCATGGGGGACAGGGATGGCCTTGCCCCCACACTGCACCAGTCGATGCATGGTTAACCTGGAGTAACCCAGACCCCTTCTCTCCTCCATCTTTGTATAGCAGCAACACAGGAAGGGTCTGAGCTACAAGAGACCAGAGCATAGTCACCAGGTCACCTGGTAGTCAAGGAATGTGCCACAGAAGTAGTTACTGCATGCCTGGGGCTTCCATACAGAGATGTACAGCTGGCTATTCATTAGACCAGTCAAAAAGTAGCATGGGTAGGAATGTATCACCTGGAAAGCCAAAGCCCCATGATATTCCCCCAGCCAACAGAAAGGAAGCTGCCATAGACCTCACCCTACCCCTAAAAGTGAAAGAGGAATTTACCCCAAATGAAAGACACAAGGGCATACATGCATGCTCAGTGAAATGCATTTTACCAACTACATTATAGGTATTAATAATATTGTAGTGTTTCACCATTATGGGGCCACCCTTCACCCAATAATTGAACACTTCATGACACCCTTAGTATCCATTAAGGTATATTTTATACCATAACTTAACATAGGTAACTGTACATATATGCATGCAACACTCATGCATGTATAATGGTATATAGGGTTATAAAATCTTGCAGTTCTCAGTAGCACACACTACACATACATCATGAGTGTAGTCCCTTTAACCCTCGGCAGCTCCAGGTTCATTAATCTGCACTAATCTAGCGTATTATCATTCCTGTGTATTCATTGCAATGCATGCATTCATGCGCTTGCTTCCTGTCCTAAGTATGCTGGGGTTAGTATTATTCCTTATGGCAAAGAATATAACATGAAACAGTATAAAAGGAGCCTATGCAATCACATGCTAACTCAAGAGGTGAATAAAGTGTACACTGCTAAAAGTAGACGAATCACAATGACTACTGGCCGTCTTCTTCTGCAGTGCCTCCTGACTGCTGTGGTCCTGCACAGTCAGCCAGTTACAGGTGAGACTAAGTTTAATCCACTTCTGTTGCATGGGTCTTAAATTATATAGTCCACATATCTGCAAACTTGATAATTATATATATCTTTCTCTATTTACAATAATTTTACAGCTCAAGAGGGCTACCGCCTGACTGGACCCTTGTCTCGTGGTCCATATGAGGGAACAGTTGAGGTGCTTCGAAATGGCCAGTGGCAGACGGTGTGTGATGATGGATGGGACTTGAATGAAGGGAGTCTGGTTTGCCGGCTACTGGGATATGGAACTGTAATACGTGTCTACAGTGGAGCACACTTTGGGGAAGGAGCAGGAAACATTTATGAGACAGAGTGGGAGTGTACTGGAAGGGAGAACAGCTTGGAGGAATGTCCCCGTGGCTTTACTTTAATCGGGTGTTCTGACAGTGAGGCAGCTGGTGTGTCCTGCAGCCCACCAATAACAACTACCACTCCTACTTCAGATACAACACAGCCTACTCAACGTACAACACAGCCTACCCAAAGTACAACACAGCCTACCCGAGGTACAACACAGCCTACCCAAAGTACAACACAGCCTACCCAAAGTACAACACAGCCTACCCAAACTACAACACAGCCTACCCAAGGTACAACACAGCCTACCCAAAGTACAACACAGCCTACCCAAGGTACAACACAGCCTACCCAAGGTACAACACCCTCAAATAGGACAACATCTCCATCAGACACATCCTCGGATGTTCCTGAAACCCCTGTGTTTGTATGGTACATAGTTGGTGCTATTCTAGGTCCACTGGTTGTCTGCTGCATGGTAGGTACAATATGCTGGATATGTTACAATAAGGTGGTGAAGGAGTGCAGACGTCTCTAGACCATCTTCCAGACTCTGCCAATTTACCAGCTTCATGTGCACCAAAGCTACTGTAGCAGAGAGATAGCATAAACAGAACCATGTCAATATACCCATGCATACTCTGTATAATGCCATGAACACACAAGCACACATCATTGACTCTATGCAATTAGGTATACACTAAATTATCATTCATAAAAAAAAATTAATGTACAGTACAAATTTTCATTGATATATGTATGTAATGCGCAGAATACCTTGCAGGAATGTTATAATGGAGCTCCATTTAACTTGCTATCGATGTAATGTTGCATGATAAAACAATTGCATGTATGCTTCTGTGGAGAATCATGCAGTCATCTGTGAACTGCCCATTGAGTCGAAAGATGCATAGCTGTGCTCACACCATACACATCTCCAGTGCATGCTTGCATGGGTCAGTAGTAACATGCATGCAGGTGACTGGTCCTACAGTTTAAGGAAAATGCAGCAGTAAGCCAGCTGCAGCTAGCTCCAATCATTAATTGACAAATTCTATGCAGAAGACTCTGAATACCATGTACAAACATTGCTTTTTGAAGTAGTGCAGTGATAATGTGGTGAACATGGAGGAGAACCATCTGTTCACAACCTGTTCTACATGGCTCCAGCTATGCATGGTATCAATCAACTATATCACAGAGGAAAGCCACACAACAGTGTCTGAAGGAAGCCACACAGAACACACCCATGCAGGATAGATAGATCGATAGATATAGATAAGGCAACACAACAATGTCTGAAGAGAGCCTCTGTGCAGAACACACCCAGGACATGTATCCCTATGGTGTTACCAACCAGGCCACTATAGCCTCGATCAACATGTCAATCTGCACCAGTCAATGTGATAGTCTATAATGTACCACAGTATTTCTGTGCAGCACCAACCATCCCTCGAGCTACTAGGCTGTGGACTAAGATGTTGGCCTATATCAGCATACTAGTTCTGTATATAATATATAACTCTCTATACAATGGCGTCTAAAACTTTGATCTTGGACTTTCTTAGAATGATAATTAAGGCAGCAAGGTAGAGTCTCCAGGAAATTCCTATTGTCACTATTCACACAGGAAAAGCACACATGCATAGATCACTCTGCACTTGCAAAATGCACCTGGACAGGGATGTATATACTTGCACAACATCTGTGCATGATTGTGTAAGTGCATGACAACAGCACCTAAGGGAAGCCAGACTTCCTCCATGCAGGATATCTTTAGTGCATTAGCTCATACACCCCATCCAGGGTACACATGTATGTACACCTGTCTAAACCCAGCCTTAATGTCTATGGGGAGTACTACGTAGACAATCAAGCTACATTGCTATACACTTAAAAGAGGATGTACCACCATGTGTTGGTAAGGAAGGATATCTGCCTGTCTGTGCACATATGACTTCTTCTTTTTGAGCCAGTACAACTCAGTGATTCAAATACCCTATAAGTCTGCTTGCACTTGTGGTCACTGGTGTATGCAAATAACATGAACTACCAGGAAGAAAAAGCTCATGAAATGCCATTAATTGCAGACTGAGTTCAAACTACGTAGTACACTCTTCAATTGTCCACAAAGCAATATCTTATGAAGTGAATGTATTTCACAGTCACCTGTCCAAGTTGGACTGACCTTTCATGTAGCAATATGTCTACAAACATAATCACAAAACCAGAAACACAGCAAACTATGATGTAAAATAGCAACCAAGTGAACTAAACTAATATACTAAACTATATAATTATAATAGTTTATCAGACGTCACGCTCGTGACGTCTATTTAGGAATGTGCCGGTTCAAAATGGCGTCCCTATCTTAATGTATTAGGGCGCTTCAGTGAAACTAGCCAAACGGCAGTGGCAAAGAACAATTGAAGGCCATGGGTAGGCTTCTTTTGATGTATTGACGACGGCAGCGTACCCAAAGGCAACCTAGAGTGCACGTAAGAGAAAAGCGTCATAGGCTGCTCGTACCTTATTCTTTTTCTTCCCACCGATTTTTTGCGCGCTCCTAGCGCTCGACACAGGGCATCTATGGACCTAAGTCGTGTACGAGGACTTACGTACCTAGGTCAAGGACTAGGATCTGAGCGCCGGTGGCAATCCGATACGTACAGCGCTGGAGCGGGCAGGAAATTTGTCCTCACCGTGTGTTAAAGATACCCCAATGCCGCCATTTTGTTGCGCTGGTATACGGTACGATACACGGCAGCTGCTTCATCTGAAGTGGCATAACTGTGCTCGATGCTCTGCACAATCTTCAACTAATTTAAGGAAGGGGTACTAGTCAGCGCTGGTATCAATCTGCAGCTAGTGTGAACTATAGTCCTTTGGATATGCAAAAACTGTACAAACTAGTGTATAAAAATTCCTTTAGAATTAAAAAGGATTTAGGAATGGCCAGCAGAAAAAGCATAGAAACAAGCAACAGTAACTCAACACCATGCTGAACCACATTGCCGTGAAGTTCGCTATGCATTCCTAATTTCCTAGTAGCTACTTGGGACTAGCTAGCTAGACATTTGGGCCCACGTAGATGTACAAGGAAATTAGGAATGCATAGCGAACTTCATGGCAATGTGGTTCATCATGGTTTTGAGTTACTGTTGCTTGTTTCTATGCTTTTTCTGCTGGCCATTCCTAAATCCTTTTTAATTCTAAAGGAATTTTTATACACTAATAAATTATTTGTACTTTTATGGATATGGCACCATGCATGCAACTGTACCAGTTATGGTTATTAGTTACCAGTTATAACTGTATCATGATGTACCAGTTATCAGTTGCCAAGGTGAAAAGAAGCTATTGCATGGAGTTAGTAGTGTTATAACTTGCCTAGCCCGATAGACAATTGCAAATGAGTAAAGTGAGCATATGCGTCAAGGTCTATACTAGCTCATGTGACATGTTCCAATAAATGGGAGGAAGTGTTCAGTTTAGACGCATCTTGGCGCCAGCTAGACTAAAGTGAAATGTGATTATCCCTGTCTGTCCTATAATAATATACATAATTTAATAGCCTCCAGACATGATGCAACAAGTTTGAAACCTCAGACTTTAGCCTTGCTTGCAAATGGTCTCATTGTCAGTGCTCTTTGTCTACAGTAAACGACATTGAAGTGGTTTCTTGCACCTTTAGTGCATGGAGTACGTGTGTGCACCCGTATCCTTGCTTGCTTCCTGTGTCATTGTATTCACAGTACATATTACTATACACGTTCACATCACTAAAAGGAATCCTATATAAGCCAGACTTGGTCTTTCTGGAGACCTGAGCTGAGTATTGAGACTGTTCACATTGAACTTACAAGTTTGAGTGAGAACTGGTGGTTTGGATTTAAGACCAGGTGGCTATATAGGCTTTTATATACCAGTGGTACCCTGTGTACGTGACAAGAGACTGTATCAGCTGCGCAGCAAGAAGGCGCTATACAGACTTCTTTGTAGTTCAAGTTCAAGAGAAGTTCACATTTAAAGCAGAAAGGGGATCACACATGATGAGCAGTCTACTTCTGCAGTATCTCCTGGCTGCTGTGGTCCTGCACAACGTGACGACATCAAGTACAGTACCACTTAGCTCTACTCCACCAACATCTGCTTCAAATACAACAACACAACACTCCACAGACATACTTGTCCTCACGTGGTACACGGTTGGTGGTGTAGTAAGTGCATTGCTAATACTCCTGGCCTGCCTGTGTGCAGTGTACGGAGCATATTGCTGCTGGAGGAGGCTGGACTGCCAATCTTGTCGAGATCGTCTATCAGATGGCACTGACTCTTGCTGGTTTTCTTGTGTTGCATCTTCCTCGTCTCAGGAGAACTGCATCAAGGGTTGTGTTGTAGCCTGCAGTGCACCGTGCCTAGCTTGTTGCCCTGGATGCACCACCCAGCTGTTCACTGTCATTGGGAAAGGCTTGAAAGCTTGCGGTGAGGCATGCTGTCTACCATTTGTGCTGTGTGGGAAAGGCATTAAGGCAACCTTCACAGCTACTGGCACAGCCATGAAGAATTGCTTTGGAGCTGAACGTGCACTTGTTGACCTGTGACAGAATGCATGGAAAGAGTATCATTAATGCTTAGCTAATGTCAAAGCAACCCCTATAGCTGTGACAATATCTATTACTGATTTTGTTCATTGTAAAGCTTTTTGCTGATTGAGTCTTCTGAGCTATCAAGAACAATGCACATTGCATTCCAAACTATATTCATTATAGCCTGCAGTGTGATCATCATCATACTGCAGTGTACATTGTAGTACGTATGTACAGTGTAGTACGTATGACGATGGTTACACTGCAAGGTTATAGTCCAAGTATACAGGAAGCAGGGAGCTAGGAATGTATTGGGGCCATTCCTGTAGGCCCATGCAAGATAGGAGCTGATGCAGACTGCCTAGCTCCTTCATGCATACAGGGAATACCCCACATCTGGAGCAGAGCACTAATGGTGTTACCAGATGCGTGTGTCTGCACATGCATGGTTTCCTTCCTTTCTGCAAGTCTGTAATTCAATTGTAGCTGGGAGTGGCAATGTCTGCAGCCATTGGCATACGGTAGCCAAATGCTTTATCCGTGTTGATATGAACAGAGAGCAGCTCTGAGGACTTAATTGCAAGCAACAAAGGTGTTGTGCACTGCATAATTATACATAGATTTGCGCAATACCGGTAATTTTTGTCACTGTCCATATTTGACTAGTACTCTAAAAATCTGCCAACATCATACACTACAATATATATCTATTAGTAGGCCTATCGCACATTCCTTCTTTAATATGCATTCTAACTGATAACCAGGCCAGTGGTGTGAGGAATCACACTTTTACATCCAGCACTCGAATTGCGGACCCTTCCTAATTTCCCTCGCAGACTTTGGATGTTGACCATGGACAAGACACAGCTAGCACCTACCTGTCCATGGCATTGGCAAGGAAAGGGAGCTATATACTCAGATAACGGGCATGTGCCTTTCATTCCAAAGATCATGCAGTTTTGCATTGATTTCCCATATTCTACCTTTCCCTGCAATTGGACATTCAAGATACAGTTCCACAATACTGAGGTCTTCATTGTAGATGTATATAGGCATTCCTTATACCAGGCCTAGGCATATGCATATGCATATGGTGGGCCTTGCTCACTTAAACTTGTTTCACAATATGTCGCAAGAACCTGCGATATTACGCGACAAGACCTCTTTGCGACGGTCGCACCCTGGGCGGTGAATAGAAACCAGTTCTATCGCACGGCGACGTCGCATCGTGTATTGGCGCAGGTTCTCGCGACATATATTGTGAACTGGAATATATCCTGTGGACCGTGGACCCTCTGTATCATATGACACATAAAATA
The DNA here is from genome assembly GCA_964019415.1 of Ianthella basta. NCBI lineage: Eukaryota > Metazoa > Porifera > Demospongiae > Verongiida > Ianthellidae > Ianthella > Ianthella basta. Next base: position 7,234,682 of record OZ025877.1, on the reverse strand, counting down.
GAGCGTGTACTGATTGCTTACTGCCTGTTTCTTTTTCATACTGTCGTTCGATCGATTGTTACGGCTCCTCATGCTTTCCTGGCCTTTAAAATGGAGGTAGCTAGCCGCTACTTCTGGGTTGCTAGGCGTGGTGGTACGAAACAGCAAAGTCTGCTGACATCGCAAAGAATCTGCTGACACGGCAAGCACCACACCTTCTCTCCTTCAGCACGCAGTTTTCTATACCCCCAGCTGCCATGGACAAATCAGCATGGGCATCCCAGGTCAGATCCACGCATAAGGAAATGCGGTGAAGGTGGTATCAGCTATTACTTTGACTTATATACTGTTGAATCTGGAGCATCTTCCTCACACTGCAGGTGATCGCTGACCAGCCAGTATCCATCAATGTGCAGCCAGCTGCAGGGCGTCCAGTGCACTATCGGCTGCCCTACATGGCAAGAACGTTGAGCTTGGTGTTCATATTTGTTTGCAGTGCACTAGTTTGGCTACCCGGAGTGCTTGGGATGTTGACAGCACTGATACTGGCCATGATGGTAAGAACTTCTGAAGGGTATGAATTAACTTTTGACTGGTGCAGTCACACAGTAGGGAACAATTCCATATTAGTACTAATACTGTAGGACATTAGTAAGTAAAAAAGATGCTTACCATAATTATGTAAAGTGAGTGTAGCTAATCTTTATCAAGGCTTTGATGCTTAATGCCTTGTAGGGTGTTGCAAGGGAAAGGATGAATGACAAGAAGGGTGCCTGGGCATTCAGCATTGCCAGTTTCATCATGTTTGGAATGGCAGTAGTACTGTATCCAGTATTGGTATTAGGGGCCATAGCAGGGTCCATTGTGGGCTATGCATCACTGCACATGAAGTCTATGGCTGGCATCCCTTCCAGTATGGCTACTAATTGCAACTGTGGGCATTGTACCAAGACCACCAGTGGGTGTGGGAAAGGTTGCAATGTTGCGAGTGGAGACTGCAGCTGTGGAGGTAGAGCCTGTTGTGGCAATACCAGCAGCAGCTGTGGGGGTTGGAAAATTTGCAGCTGTTGGGGTGGAAACTACAGCAATGGAGGCAGAGTTTGCTGCGGCAATACCAGCAGTGGAAGTGGGGGAGGAGACTATTGCAACTGCTTGGGTGGGAACTACAGTAATGGAGGCGGAGTTTGCTGCAGTAATGCCAGCAGTGGCAGTGGAGGAGGAGACTATTGCAACTGCTTGGGTGGGAACTACAGCAATGGAGGCGGAGTTTGCTGCGGCAATACCAGCAGTGGAGGTGGGGGAGGAGACTATTGCAACTGCTTGGGTGGGAACTACAGCAATGGAGGCGGAGTTTGCTGCAGTAATGCCAGCAGTGGCGGTGGAGGCGGGGACTACAGCTGTGGCAGTGGAGTCTGTTGCAGTAGTATTACAACCAGCAACAGCACTGAGTGTGGGGCTTGCTGTGGGAGCAGTTGCAGCGGCAGCAGCAGTTCTTCATGCAACATTCTCTGAAAATAACTTGCTCTCTAGTATTGGTAATGATAACAGTTAATTTAAGAAGTTTGTAAAGTCCAACATGTAGCAACTTTCCTTACATGTAAACAATTTGGTTCTGTCCTGATCCAATATGCATAGCTACTGAAAAATGAAGTAATACAAACATTACTGCCATTATTAATATTGAGATTTGTACATTCACATTCGACTATTGATTATAATGCTCAACTGACACAAAGTGAACAACGTGCTGAATGTCGCTTAATCCATCAGTCACATCTACTGAAGAAGCGTGTAGTGATGCCTCTCTATTCTGAACTCCTTGACACAGTTTGAGACAGGCTCTGGTTAGAGCTAGTTTTGTACACATCTCTATGTACTGTAGCTGGGACAGTAGGCACTGTCCTCATTAGAGAGGTGTCCTGAATCCTAGTGTATCATGATTTGCATTAGAGGGCTGATGCTTCACCAGCAAACTTCAGCTTGTGTGTGCATATGTGCACGCATGTGTGTGTGTGTGTGTGTGTGTGTGTGTGTGTGTGTGTGTGTGTGTGTGTGTGTGTGTGTGCGCGTGCACGTGTGACTGATCCTTGTTACACAGGTTGCCCATGCTAATGAAATTACTCCACTAACGTCTACCTAATCACAAGCATAGGACATTCACATATTATTTATTATACTAATGTAACTCAAACATCACATTACACGTCATACACACACTGTAGTGTACAAGCTGAGATGACAAATTAAGACTGAACAGTGGTGACATACAGTGACGTACAAATCAACCAATTTGGCTCAAAATCAGCAAAATGCCATGAAACTTACTGAAGCATACTTTAGTGTGAAAAGTGATGCTAGAATTATCCTATGAAGAATTTAGAGTGGAAGCATCGCAAATTAAAACAATCCATCCTACTTGTGCGTACTACATCTCACCACATTGGGTAACGACAATAGGCAGTTTTGGCTTGCTGTTAGCCCCAGTGGGTACGTTCTCAATCTTCCTCACCACCAGGAGGCCATCGACCACTCTCCCAAAGACAACGTGCTTGGAATCGAGGAAGTCACACTTAGTACAAGTGATGAAGAACTGACATCCATTAGTATTGGGCCCACTGTTGGCCATGGACAGAATGCCAGGGGCATCGTGCTTTAGTTTGAAGTTCTCGTCATTGAACTTTGGGCCGTAGATACTGAAGGATCCCTTGCCATCTCCACTGATGAAATCACCACCCTGTGTGTGTGTGTGTGTGTGTGCGTGTGCGTGTGTGTGTGTGCGTGTGTGTGTGAGTAAGCATGAGTGCAGTACATGCAAGTCATTGAAACCAATATGCAGCTAAGTCTATATGAACGTATACACATAATACTAAACTGCATCTAGTTGTAGCACATTGACTATTATTCAACTGGCTCATCCTAGCATTCTAGCTAGCTATTAATTATAACACAACTACATTTATTGAAGTCGAAAGTTACAATACACAGACAAAACAGGTTGTGGCTGGGAGCATGTCAGACTACACGAATGAGCGGGAGAGTAACTTTGTCGCGCGCACCTGAATCATGAAATCTTTAATAACTCGATGGAATGTGGCGCCCTTGTAGCCCAGAGGGACGCCATCTTTCCGCTGCTCCCCGGTGCAGAGCTGGCGAAAATTCTCTGCCGTATTGGGAACGACGTCAGCAAATAGTTCCATCTTTATCCTACCAGCGTCCTTCCCTCCAATAGATACGTCAAAGAACACTACTGGGTTTTGCTTTTTGCTTGATTCTCCGCTTGCTTCCGCCATTTTCTTACAAACTTGCGCAATGACGTTAGACATTTTCGAAATCAGCAGCAAAATTAAAAATGATAATAACTTAATACTGTCGTTAGCGTGGATTTGCTACATGAATCTCCTACGTGGGCAAGATATGTCTGTTGATGGCAAGCATGCATATTGCTTCACTTTTTGGCCTCTGTGGCCTCCCCTTCACTAGTGGAGCCAGAATCGTCACCAGATGCAGAGGAATCTGAGGACTCTGATGACGAAGAAGAGGCAGACGATGCCTGGCCTTCCTGCTCACTCATCTGCAAGGAAGAAGAAAACAGGAGACACTGTACATGCTTAAATGGTCTAGGATAACTTGCGCTTTAATCATATTCATATACCGTCTGTCCTGTGCACACGCGTGCATGCACACACACACACACACACACACACACACACACACACACACACACACACACACACACACACACACACACACACACACACACCTTTGATTTGTAGGCAATTTCAAACAGTTTGAGTGCTGCCTTTTGCACTTCTCCTGTGGCTTCCTTTATTGCCTCTGGTGTTTCCTGGTCCTTGTTAGCCAGCCTCTCCCTCAACTTGGTAATTTCCTCCTTCATCTTGTCGGCATCCTCCTTCGGGAGCTGGTCCTTGTATTCTTCCATGTTCTTCTCAATGTCGTGTATCACGCTCTCTGCCTGGTTCATTACCTCAACACGGTTCTGAGGAGGGAGAGAGAGAGGTGAAGAAGAGGTGAGAGCTTTGAGTAGGGGCATGAGAAGTGCGACAGACAGAGGAGATCAATCTAGAGTGGCATACAATACGTAGACATTGCGACCAATTTCCTTGAGCAGGGCACATCTTCTCTACTTCACCAAGCAAGCTGTGGATTGGTACCTGACTCGTAATCACTACTGACTATATTACACCTTCACACCTTTCTGACTTGGTCCTCTGCTGCGTACTTCTCTGCATCCTTCACCATGTTTTCAATCTCATCCTTTGAGAGACCACCAGAGGACTGGATCACAACTGGTCGGGGAGGAGAAGCGAGACAAAGTAGTGAACAAAATAGCAACACAAATGTCAAGAAATCATTCCACACAAGAGGCAAATAGCACTATTCTGGCAGATAGTATAACTAGTTGCAGTAAACACCTCCGCATACAGGGTGTTAAGAGTTTCTAAGACAAGTTACATTTTTTAAAAATGAGAGTGATAGCAATCACATTTTTCATAGTTAAGCTCCCTCCTCCTCTTCTCCCCTCAATGTGTATCCTCACTCACTCTGGTGCTGCTTCCCAGTCCCCTTGTCTCGTGCGGACACGTTCACTATACCATTGGCATCAATGTCAAAGGCTACATCAATTTGGGGAATCCCCCGTGGGGCAGGGGGAATACCAACCTAAACAATAAGTTGGAAGTTTGAGATAGGTGAGCTAATAGCCAAGAGCCTATATTAAAAGGTACCCAGTAAAATTTAGGACTAAGCACAAAGAAGCTATTGTCCTAAATATAACAAAACATCATTCAAACCTACCTCACATCCAATGTACCATCACACGGAGCACATTAAGGACACAAGTCACACAACACACGTGCTATATTGAAAATACAACCCTGACTCATTCATTCCGCACACTTTCATGCACTGCATACCAACTGGAAGTTGCCAAGCACTTTGTTGTCCCTTGCCATCTCCCTTTCCCCCTGGCAGACAACAATCTCCACTGACGTCTGCCCATCTGCAGCTGTTGAGAACACCTGACTCTTCTTGGTGGGGATGGTGGTGTTTCGATTTATGAGTCTAGTGAACACTCCTCCGAGGGTTTCAATCCCCAGAGAGAGGGGTGTGACGTCGAGGAGCAGTACGTCTGTGACGTCACCAGCCAGGACACCACCCTACAGCATACATATGGGTAGTTTTAAGTGTAGTGACAAACTACAACACTGCTACATAACAAAGGTTCACTGAAGGAGCACAGAGATATACTAGAGGTATACTAGAGAAATACTGGGTATACTGGAGATATACTAGAAGTATACTAGAGTTATACTAGAGTTATTCTAGGTATACTAGAGTTTTACTAGAAGTATACTAGATGTTTGATGAAAGGACAGTAGAAGTTTCCTATTGTTACACTAGATGTGATGCATTGCACATGAACAAGTAGCAGGTTGCAGACACTCCACACCTGGATAGCTGCTCCTATGGCAACAGCCTCGTCCGGGTTGACAGACTTGCTGGGTACCCGGCCAAAGAGCTCCTGCACAGTGTCCTGAACCCTTGGCATCCGGGTCATTCCTCCCACTAGAATCACATCCCCAATGTCAGATTTGGTCACTTCTGCATCCTTCAGAGCCTTCTCACAGGGACCAATAGTACGTTTTACCAAATCAGCTGTGAGGCTTTCGAATTTGGCCCGTGTGATTTTCATATTCATGTGTTTTGGCCCAGATGTGTCCACTAAAAGGTAGGGGAGGTTGACCTCTGATTGGAGAGAGGAGGAGAGCTCAATTTTGGCTTTTTCAGCTGCCTCACGCAGCCTCTGGAGAGCCATGGCATCTTTAGTGATATCAACCCCTTGCTACAGAAAAGGAAAAGGGAAGAAGACAAGAAAGTTTCACTTTTAAGCTTGTGCTGAACAGAAGACTTGACTTCCAACAGTTACTACTTCCGTGGTTATTATAATGGGCAACATACATGCAGTAATAGTAACGCTGAGTCTGTAAATGGGGGAGGGGGCGAGGAGTGAATGCGTTGTGGTGGTTAGATGAGAGTGTGAGTCAATTTACAGCTACTTACAACTTACATACAACAGTTACTACTACTACACACAGACACCACCTGTGCTGTGACATGTACAAAATTGCTCATTAGCAGCTGTACAAACTTTGGCCCATTTGCAGCAGCTGTGTCTAGTACAAAAGTACACAGTGTAACAGAAAACAGGAAACAAGTGTACAAGATATGGTAGAATCTATGCATTCCTGCGTCACTCCCCAACTTTGGGCGGCCGTTACCAAGGACACGAATAGGGTGACACATGGGAGTGCAGTGTACCAAAGCATAATAGGTAAAGATTTCCAAGTTTGGGCATGATTACAAAAATGCACAAGTCTGACACACTCACGTCCTTCCTAAACTCCTCCACCATATGATTGACCAACGCATTGTCGAAGTCCTCCCCTCCGAGGAAGGTGTCTCCGTTGGTGGATTTCACTTCAAACACTCCCTTTTGAATCTCAAGTATGGAGATGTCAAAGGTTCCACCACCAAGGTCATACACAGCAATCCTGGGGAAGGGGAAGGAGAGAGGAGGGGGGTGGGACCACTTAATTTCTATTGTTGCACAGTTGCAATGAACTCAAAAGCAAACGTGACAAAGAGGATTAGACTAATTCAGATGGCTTCATTAAAATTCTATATCAAACACACACACACACACACACACACACACACACACACACACACACACACACACACACACACACACACACATGCACGCATGCACACACACACACACACACACACACACACACATGCACGCATGCACACACACACACACACACACACACACACACACACACACACACACACACACACACACACACACAGATGCAGAAGGGAGATCGGCAGAATGAAATGAAGTGCAAGGTTAGTGCAACACTGGTAACACACGCACACTGACACATCAGTACACTGCCTCACGGCAAGTCGTAGACAACTTGTGTGCACACATGAGCAATACACAGTCCTTGCTGGTGCCTTGTAGCAACTTACACTTTGTCCCCAGATTTGTCCATGCCATAAGACAGTGCAGCTGCAGTGGGTTCATTGATGACACGCAACACCTCCAGGCCAGAGATCTTCCCAGCGTCCTTGGTCGCCTGACGCTGTGAGTCATTGAAGTACGCAGGGACAGTGACAACAGCATTTCGGACTGGCTGGCCAAGGTATGCCTCTGCAACAGGACAACAGTAAGCGAAGTGCAAAAAGGGAAATAGAAATGGCTATTATTCACATAATAAAACACACACAAAATATGAATAGTCTGTTTGTAATTCTATGGCTGACCATAACATAGTGTACTGTTAAATAGGCACATGTGCTTTAATGTACAGCCTGCTAAACCCAAAACACACTAATATCCAAGAAAATATCCAAGGAGTATCCAAGAAATGCCCAAAAATATCCAAGAAATATCCTAAAGATTCAACACCCTATGCACATGCAATACACCCATAGGAGCAGACCTGCTGTCTCCTTCATCTTGGTGAGGACAAAGGCCCCAATCTGGCTGGGTGAGTACGTCTTTCCCTTGTCATCCTCCACCCACGCATCACCGTTAGATGCTTTAACTATCTTGTACGCCACCATGCCCCTGTGGACGGTACGCACATGAGAGGGAGGGAGGGAGGGAGGGAGGGAGAGGGAGAGGGAACAGAGCCGGCACCTTTACTTCACAAGCACGGAACACTTTTGTTTTCTTGCAATGCAGACTTACATTTCTCTTTTCACTTCTGGGTCATCGAACCTCCGTCCAATGTAGCGCTTGGTAGCAGTGAAGGTGTTGTGAGGATTGGTCACAGCCTTCGCAACACATGTGTGAAGGAAGGAAGTACCAACGTGCACTTGTCACAACACAAACTGGTGGACACACACACGCACACGCGAACACGCACACGCGCACACACACGCGCACACACACACACACACACACACACACGCGCACAGTATAGGCTCCACATACAAACAGCCTATGCCTCCTCCCATGAGGCCAACACAATAAAGGTGCACAATACATATATCATACATACGTATATACGTACTGTATGTTGCATATGCTACTCATACACACCAAAAGGGCTAATGTCTACTTCATTGCAATAAGCAGTCCAGTTGTTAACTGCACTAGCACGACGGTCAGAGTTAGCCCACCGGAGAAGTATCAGTGACACTATTGGCCAATAATTTACCATAATTAAAACTTTTGGTGGGCAGAAATTCATTTGATAGTCAGTCCATTGCACTACGAAAATAGTACCCAGATACATTAGATTCTAGTATTGAACACCATTCAATAATTATACATTAGTATGCAAGTTGTAACATAGACAAAACAAATGAAAAAACACATAATCACTAACAATCCCTCTGCCTGGCTCTCACCTGTCGTTTTGCCTGGATACCCACAATCCTCTCTCCGTCCTTGTTGAAGGCCACCACCGAGGGAGTGGTGCGATTCCCTTCTGCATTCTCAATAACTTTGGGTGTTTTTCCTTCCATCACAGCCACACAGGAGTTTGTGGTCCCCAAGTCAATTCCAATCACTGTCCCCTTCACATTGTTGCTACAAGATACAGGAACATTTGGTAAAGGAGGGTTTACAGCACACTTCATGCTCAGACAGGGTGTACATGCATACACGCTCACACACGTGTGTACGTGTGTACACACATATACACACTCACACATGTACGTACATCCACACCCACACCCACACTGTGTGGGTGTGGGCGTGTGTGTGTACGTACATGTATGAGTTTGTATGTGTGTGAGTGTGTACACACGTACACACGTGTGGGTGGGTGTCACATGTACGTACGTACACACACACATACACCTCACCTGTAGAGTCTGTTCCATCTGGACAAGTGTGTGATGTCGGTAGCCTGCATGCAAAGAAGGCCTCATGAAACTCGTTGCAACCTACACACATTTCAACCAGCACAAACTCACTTGTCTACTTCTGAGAAGACTTGCTAATGCTGTTGACCTGGTTAGCTTGCTGCGTACGCCTCGTAGCGCTGAAAGCATCTTCGTACTCTTATTCAGAACGCTAGAAATCTGCAAACGTAAGGGTCAGTACGTACACGTGGTTACAATGATGCAATCGTTTGGAAGATTGCAAAAAAGATCCGAAAGGTGAGCACGTGCATGACGTAATTAGATTAGGGGAATCCCTGATAGCAGGCACAATGGCGCTGGAGAGGCCTGGGATCAAGCATAAGCTGTCCGCGCTTACGACGACCCTACGACATGGACTAGACAAGAAGATCACCCTGAAGAAGCACTTGAATGAAGTAGACAACGACCCAACGTTTACTTCAGAGGCGGCGTTTGAGTTCCCATCCCGTGATCCCCTCGAGTGGTTCAACTCGGCTCCCCTCAGCTTCGTGAAGGACCTGAAAGGCAAGGTCGTCGTACTGGACTTCTTCACCTACTGCTGTATCAACTGCATGCACGTTCTTCCCGACCTGGCGGCTCTGGAAGAGCTGTATCCGGTAGAAGCAGGTCTAGTCGTTGTGGGTGTACATTCTGCAAAGTTCCTCAACGAGAAGACAGGCGACAACATCAAGAATGCCATCCTTCGCTACAACATCGCCCACCCTGTGGTCAACGATCCGGACACGAAGCTCTGGGACCACCTGGGCATCACGTGCTGGCCAACGCTGGTAGTCTTTGGTCCGAGTGGACAGCTCGTCTACTCCATCATTGGCGAGGGCCACCGCGATGAGATGATGATGGTGGTGAGCGATGCCATGCAGCATTACAAGGAGACGGGGGCACTGAGCGTTGCACCTCTCCCAATCACGCTCCTGCGCGACCAGCTCCCTTTGTCCAAGCTGAAGTTTCCAGGGAAGGTGTGTGTCGATGCCTCAAATAAGCTGTTTGTGTCAGACTCGGGACATCACCGTATTCTGGAAGTGGAGTTGCCAGGGGGGAGAGTGAGCAAGGTGATTGGCAGTGGACAGCCAGGGTGGAAGGACGGCTCCCCTACCAATGCATGCTTCAAGTCCCCTCAGGGGCTAGTGGTGCACAATGGTGCGCTTTACGTTGCTGACACAGAAAACCATATCTTGAGGAAGGTACGTGGACTGCCTGGCTGGAATTTGACAGTGCCCACATACATGGCACACCTGCTCTGTTGGAGAAGTAGATTTACACCTGAACAGATAGTGATTTTGAGCTCATGTCTTCCTCCTCCCACCCCCTCCCATCCCTCCCATCCCTTCCCTTCCTTCCTCCACCCCATCCCCCTTCCCCTCCCTCCTTCCCTCCTCCTCCCTCCTACCTCTCCCCCCTTCCTGTTGTACTGTGTGTTGGTGTATAGGTGGATCTTTCAGACTACTCTGTGACTACCATTGCTGGTACTGGCTTCCAAGGCAACGACAAAGAGGGTGGGAAGTTGGGCAAGAGGCAAGCAATCAGTTCGCCCTGGGACCTTGCCTTGGGGAAAACTCCTGGTACGTAACAATATCATCAAGTGAAGGCACACACACGCACACCCCCCCCACACACACACACACACACACACACACACACACACACACACACACACACACACACACACACACATGTATGCTGTGTGTACGTACATTCACAGACATGGACCATGTGACCTTGCTGTACATTGCCATGGCCGGGACACACCAGATTTGGGTGCACTTCCTGGAAGACACCAAATGGCTGAAAGGAGAGTGAGTGGATGGACCACACATGTAGTGCTTGTTTGAATGTGTGTGTGCATAAATTAGCATGTGTTTACATGTGTATGTGTGTGCATTTGTTTGTATGTGCATGTGTGTGTCTGCATGTTTAGTATGTGAATGTGTGTGTGCCTGTATTTGAATATGTATGCATGTATCGGCATAATTATGTTTACTTGTGTATGTGCATGTATTAGCATGTGATTACACGAGGTGTGTGTGTGTGTGTGTGTGTGCCTATGCATAATTTTGTGTGTGCATGTGTGTTCCAGCCGCACCTAACCCAAACACATGTATGTGTACAAGAACGGCAAATACCTGACTGTCTTAGTCACAAATTGATGTACATTTCGAACATTTTGGTGGTCACTTCAAGTACACGCTGCAGTAATACAAAAGGTGACATGAAGCTGATGGGAATTTTTACATAATGATATTCATAGCTGCCAATAATGTTATTCATAGCTTGTGGTAAGGGCGGTGTAGAGGGTCTTGCCCCTAGTTCCTGTTGGCTGCAACTAAGGTGGCTCTGAGAATGACTGGCATTTGCTTGTCAACAAGAGGTTATGTCTTTTCTGCTCCAAGTTTTTAATGAATGGAATGATAGCAATGTTGCTTTGTTCAAACTGGGCAGCCAGGTCTTGTATGGGGAGGTGTAGTCTAGCACGCTAGACTAGGGAAGGTGGGGAGGTGGAAATGACGGAATAGGTGAATAGTGTGTGCTGTAGTTGTCTGTTATGTGTCTGGGTGTCTCCTGTTCTTTGAGTGTTGATTAATAGCTAAAGTGCACACTTTTGGCTCTGAAGCATTGCAAAGATGTATTGCATTCTGTAACTTGGCATGCTTTACAAATTGTGTCAGTGGATGTTAGTGATTAGATGATACAGACATCTTTGGTATCTGCAACACACACATACGCACACGCACACATCACAGAGAATACCCAGCCGGAAGCACCGTAGCCTTCTGTGGTTCCGGGGAGGAGTTGAACAAGAACAACTCCTATCCGCTCAAGGCAGGCTTTGCCCAGCCGTCTGGTCTAGCCGTCGCTGACAATGGGTTCATGTATGTGGCAGACAGTGAAAGCAGCACTGTGCGAGCAGTGAAGGTGGACTCAGGAGCAGTGCAGGGATGTGTGGGAGGAGCTCTGGACCCAGCAGTGAGTGGCCCATGTGCATGATGTGTGCATGGAGTGTGTCTATTGTCATCATGTGTTTGTAATGGATTTGTTTGTGTTCACATGCTCATCTGCTCATGTGTTCATCTGCTCATGTGCTCATCTGTTTGTGTGCTCATGTGTTCATGTGCTCATCTGTTCATTTGTTCACATGCTCATCTGTTTATGTGCTCATCTGCTCATGTGTTCATGTGCTCATGTGTTCATGTGCTCATCTGTTCACTTGTTCACATGCTCATCTGTTCATGTGCTCATCTGTTCATTTGTTCACATGCTCATCTTTTCATGTGCTCATCTGTTCATTTGTTCACATGCTCATCTGTTCATGTGCTCATCTGTTCATTTGTTCACATGCTCATCTGTTCATGTGCTCATCTGCTCATGTGCTCATCTGTTCATTTGTTCACATGCTCATCTGTTCATGTGCTCATCTGTTCATGTGCTCATCTGTTCATTTGTTCACATGCTCATCTGTTCATGTGCTCATCTGCTCATGTGCTCATCTGTTCATTTGTTCACATGCTCATCTGTTCATGTGCTCATCTGTTCATGTGCTCATCTGTTCATGTGCTCATGTGCTCATGTGTTCATGTGTTCATCTGTTCATGTGCTCATCTGCTCATGTGCTCATGTGCTCATGTGCACATGTGCTCATCTGTTCATGTGCTCATCTGTTCATTTGTTCACATGCTCATCTGTTCATGTGCTCATGTGCTCATGTGCTCATGTGTTTGCGTATTCATGTGCTCAGGAGTTCATAAGTGTGTGCATCCATGTTTAATGTGCCATCATGCTAATCTATAAAGTTATGCTATGAAGTTCCCGTCATTATTCTGTTCACTGTGTGGAAACTAATACACACCACACTGCCTATCTTAATGTAGACAGCCTTTTAGTGAGTGTTGTCAGCAATAGTCCCTCTGCTGAACCATCCTGTCTTAGGACCTCTTTGCCTATGGTGATGTTGATGGTAAGGGACGGGAGGTGCGCTTGCAACACCCCCTTGGGGTGGCCTGGGACGGTGATCGGAACAGACTGTACGTCGCAGACTCTTACAATCACAAAGTGAGACAACACACGCACACACACACACACCACACATGCACACACACTTGCATACCACACACACACACACACACCACACACACCACACACGCACACATGCACATGCACTCTCACATCTAATTCATGGCTGCTGTCCACCACATTAAATGTCTTAGTTTGGTGAGGTTGTCATTGTTTGGTATTAGCTACAGAACCCTTTCCTACAGGCCACACATAAGGGCTTCCGCTGCATTTCCCACTGTCTCCCAGTCTAATGTGTTACCATCCCGGCTGTGGCTTAGCCTACAGGATACTATATTTGTTCTCATAGTTCTGGTATTTTGGGGATTCTTGGAACCAATGCAGAATGTCAGAAAATGACCCTTGAGGATGGGGAGACAGGATGTGATATATTTTCCTACTTTGCATTGTAAATGATTCTTCTAAAGTACTAGCTGTATAAGCTGATTGGTACGGGGGTTGACCACACTCTGCTGACGTCATTCAGTCATTGTCAGTGCTTGTTGAGGGGTGTCTTTCACATTTAGGGATCAAACTGTTACCTTCTCTCTGGTGATTAGGGCTGTTCCATTGAAATTATCTAGATCACAGAGTGTGGTGTCTGGTTGGCTGTGATCTAATGTTGTATCAATGTTCACCTCGCCAGCTCACTACGCATGTGCAGGTGATCTATGCAGTGGACCCTGTCTTTAGTGCTAGCCTTGTCAGGCAGCCTGCTTAAGGGGACTAGCCCACCCTGACACAAATGGTACCACTGCATTGCACCCCTGTAATGTAGCCACCTGTCTAAAGCAGCCTGTACCGATTTATTCTCCCCCTGTACTGGCACCCCGCTGCACACAGTGAAAGAACAGCTTGCAACTCCTCTGGCAGTCACACCTCACTATACATTTTCTTCAGTATAAAGCAGCTCTGGTTACATTTAGATGTTAGTCTTTCTATTCAGTCTTGTACCAATGTACTCTAACGCTGCAAGGTGACACTATGCGGCCTATCGCATCACAAATTGCTCACCTGCTACACATTTTTGGGTAAGGTACCTTGTGCTATTTATAGCATATGGTCACTCATACTCCATATTAGGAGCACATATATGTGGTCTGACCCCACCCCACCCCACCACCAACCCCTTGCTGTACAGGAAGTATGAAGGGAGTATATTATATATATAGCATGGTAGGCCTTTCCACTGGCTATTTATAGCCTATTATCACACGTGTTCTGTCCACACAAATGTATTCTACTACATTTGACCCCACCCCCTTGCAGTACAACAAGTATAAGAGAGGGTCTAGCGTGCTAGGCCATTAAACTATCTGTCCAAACCAACTAAACTCTGAAGGGAAGCCAGCCCCAAGGAGACAGGTATATAACATCAATCTGCAGTGCATTCCATCATGTCTGCCATGCCAAGGACTTCAGTCTCACATTGAGGCCAATATGTGATATGTGATAGGTACTGTCTACGCAAACCGCTGAAGCCTTCCAAGTCTCTTCCTCTCTGCTGCGCCCACTGCTCCGATGACTGCATCAGATTACACGTGAATCATGATCATTTAATAGTGCTTCCAGGTATCCTCGTAAAATTGGTAACATTATCATTTTTAATCACCATGTTGGTATCTGGAGAGAGGAAGTTGTGTAATGTTATATTTTGGACTTGGTTGTCATAGCAACACAGTGAAGTTGCCTTTGTTGGCACTCTTTCTAAGAAATATGACCTTATTTTATTATGTATTTAGATAGTGTTATAGTGGGTCATGGCTGCATTAGGTAGTCGCTGTGACAGGGAATTTCTGAGCTTAGGACAGCAAGAAGAGAGTGACTGACTAGAAGAAAGTCATCTTGGTAGCTGACTAGGGCTTCATGACTACAGTAAGGCCTACATGGCATAGGTCTGATTTCATGCTCAACATCCTGCCTCTGTTATTGCTAGTCTTAACACATTAGTTTCAGGAGTTTCCCTGTGCATTTTATTTTTGTTTAGGGATACTGTTTGTGGTTTGATCTGTGCAGCTGTTCCCCATGCATGCAATGGAGTGGCAGCTGCTTCTCTCTTGTTTTACTCAGTCATTCATGAAATGATTATTAACGATTGGCATTGAACCCTTTTATGGGAGTGCAGTATAGTGTTAAGATTGATGAGCTGGATGGAGAAGACACACGCGCACGCACACACACACATACACACACACACACACACACACACACACACACACACACACACACACACACACACACACACACACACGCGTACACACGCTCGCATGCACACGTGTACACATACATAACTGACATTCCTAAAGGGTTGGGTTGATTCTCTTTGGCTATGTGTTCTCTTCCTACTAACCAGACATTGGACATTCCACTCTCCACTCTCAATTCAAAATGTCGTCTCGCCCAT
Source organism: Ianthella basta (assembly GCA_964019415.1). Taxonomy (NCBI): domain Eukaryota; kingdom Metazoa; phylum Porifera; class Demospongiae; order Verongiida; family Ianthellidae; genus Ianthella; species Ianthella basta. Next base: position 7,219,288 of record OZ025877.1, on the reverse strand, counting down.
CAACTCTCCCCTCTGGAGTTGGTGGCAGTTCATCTGTCGCATGCGTACATAACCAACTCACACTCATTCAAGACATCTTATGACCTTTGTCATTCTGCTGTCATCAGCCAGCCTGTTGGCAGTTTCCCCCTTTTGGAACTGTCAACCATAACCACAGTGTATTGTGGGTTGCTGAGTCTCAATAACTCTTCCTTTTATGCCTTGGTGCTTCCCATGGGAGTGGGGTACCAGTGGTGTCTGTTGTCCCCGCACTCTCACCAGTTAGTCCCCCTCTTCACCAGCATCATGTGGTCTGAATGCCCCCCTTTTTGTCTTTGCACCGCATTATCACATTAACAGAGGGAGAATTAGCCACTCACCTGTAATTTGATAAGTCACTTTAGTCATGTATTCACTGCGGCTTAAGAAACACTTCTCACGTTCATCAACAGATTCTATAATGCAATTAAATTAATTAATACAGGTGGGGTTGAGGTTAGGAAGTGTAATTCCAAAAAACTGGCCTCAAGTTGTCGATTGTTCCTTGTGGAGTGGGAGCGTTTGGACACAAGACTAGTGTGTGTTGTCCCCTACACACACACACACACACACACACACACACACACGCACGCACACACACACACACACATGCACACACACACACACACACGCACGCACACACACACACACACACACACACGCACGCACGCACACACCTAGGATGCATACACAAACATGTCATACCAACAGATACCTCAAAATGAGTTTTAATGGATTAGAGGGTTCATCCTGTAAGAATTGAATTTTACCATCCCTGGTCCTATGGCTTGCATGTGTTGAAATAATAGAGATTCCTGAAGTGTGAAATGGGTTCAGCCAAGGCGGAGTGCTGTGCAGTGGGTGTGACTGGTTGTTTTCCATGGTTTCCATCTCATTGCACCCCTCTTGTATTGTGGGCAGCAGCTGAACAATGAGAGTAGCAGCTGCTCATGGCCACACCTTGTGGCGCGCGTGTGTGTGTGCGTGCTTGGTATACAATACTTGGGCCATGTGGTGTATATAGGATATGTATGTTCTGTAGTCTTTCATCTCAGCTCACATGGAAATGAGACAGCAGCTGTGTAGGCAATCTGATGTCTGTCTGTCTGTGTGTGTGTGTGCGCACCACCCACACACCATGTACACAAAACCTTATACAATCACACACACACACACACCACAGTTGAGCAGTCATCCTTAAACAGAATGAACTACATATTGTGACCTGTTCAACATAATTTGCACGTACCAAGTTCACATATTTCAAATGCACTTCTCACCATAGTTATTAAAGCCTTGAAACACAGTTTTGTAACCAGCAGCTGCTAGCCAGCTCATAGGGATCAGTGATAGCCACGCCACACACAACACTCCAATTTGGTGTGGTAATAAATCTACTGCTTGCATCGCTTTACAGCTGGGTGGAGGGAGTGGTTTGTCACGTGTGGTCCCACTCCTTGCAGCTACGCATGGCTACATAGGTTTCCTCTGTCATGGGAAAAATGTGAAGCAGCTTTGTGAGCAGCTGTATGTGGACGGTTTGCATAGCATTTTTAGTGGGTGGAAGTGCAAGGGGTCACCCATAGTGGGTATGTTAGCATGCAGACGACATTTCTCACATTGACACCCACACTGTACCTACGCAGTTGTACCATGTCACAGCATGCACACACACACACACACACACACACACACATACACACACACACATACACACACACACACACACACACACACACACACACACACACACACACACACACACACACACACACACACACACACACACACACACAGACACACACGCTTTGACTGCAACACACCCCAATTGTGCTCTCCTCCCTTTAAACCAGATCAAAACTGTGGAGGTGGCAAAGAAGACTTGTGTGAGTTTTGCTGGAAAAAGCAGCCCGGGTTGTGTTGATGGCAACTTCAGGGATGCCCAGTTCTCTGAGCCCGGTGGTCTGTGTCTGTCCTCAAGAGGAGACATTGTTTACGTTGCAGACACCAACAATCATCGAATACGGATCCTTGATTTGTCAACAGAGACTGTGAAAGAAGTGAGCAAACTGTCACATGGGAGGTCATCTGTAGTGGGCTCTTGTCTCTAATGGTAGTATAGTGCTTCTGTTTTTAAACGACAGCCATATATACTGGTGTGTGTGTGCGTGTGTGTATACATGTGTGTATGTGCACATATGTATGTCACTGCCATCCTGTAGCTCTTAATTTTCCCAAATTGTTATTCAGCTTCCCATTCACTTTGCTGATGAAGCGAAGGAGTCAGATGTAGACCAGCGATCAGCCTCTGCTCAACCTACCAAGAGGCTTACAAAGGCATCTACCGTTGTTGTGGAGCACCCCCCGCTACCACTCTCAGGGGGTGGAACGGCACAGGTAGTGCTAAACCTCACCCTACCCCCCTCGTGTCACATCACAGAGGGAGCCCCAAGCACCTGGCAGATATACCCAGGTGTGTGTGGGAGGGAGGGAATGCTAATCTAACCATTAGTTGCAGTAGGAGTGTGTTTTATCCTTTGCAGTGTCCCATATAACGGTCTAGAGTGTTCACTCACCCGTGCAACCCAGTCACGTCGTGCATGCATAGGTCTTTATCTACTTGGCATTAGTGCAAGCTCCTTCATCCATTTACGTGCACTTTCTAAAGTGGTCTTATGATCAAGGTGAACGTACACTTTGTCTCGTAATGTGCTGCATGCGTGCTTTTGCAGTGGTTGGGGTGCTTGAGCCATTCATGGATAGGGTGGGTCTATATTAGGCATGCATTGTATAAAACCCTTGTAAAGAGGATAATACATTGGACATTAGCTCCTATTCATTATTTCCTGGACACTGTACCTTTCAAACGTTAGTGGGTATTCACGTGACGATGCGTGTCAGATTGTGTATAAAGACAAAACACACATTACAGCTGTATGTCTGTGTGTCTGTGTGTATGCCAATATTGGCATTTGCATCTCTGTGTGTGGACTCTGTAGTGAGAGGGTTGTCCTGTCCTCTTCCCCTATTCACCTCTGTATAGCACATCATGCCCTCGTATTGTTTGCTATGAATACAGTGCAATTTTCAATGTATTACTGAAAATGTATTTTGTTATGAGCTAAGTGAGTTTGTCAAGCTCTATGACTCGCTTTCTGTTTTATGCCTAACTCTGCTCTGCCCCTCAGAGGGTGACCTTGTAACAGCTTCTTGCTACTCCGGCGCCATCCAGGATGTGAAGAGCAGTACTGCTTTCAACCTCACTGTAAATCTGAATGAGGGTGAACCAAAAGCAACTGCTTTAGTGAGCCACACATGCAATGACACAACCCTGTCACTGTTTAAATGACCAATGTGTGAGTGAGAATCTTGCTACCACTTTAGGTGCAGTAAAGGCTAACCATAGCCAAAGTCCATAATCTAATCCAACTTCCCCAATTCTTCAAACTGTGCATGAGTGCAAGCTAGTGTACCATTCCATTTTCCACTGGCAGTGGTTCTTGCTGCTTCTTGTGTTAGAGCTTCTCTCTCTCTTCCTCCCTGTTGCAGATTGAAGCCCTTGTCTTCTACTGTGATTCTAAAGGGTCTTGTCACATGCAGGGCCTTGCGTGGAGAGTCTCCTTCATATTGGTGCCCAATGCTGCTGAAGACAGGAAAACAGTGATACAGCACGATATACAGCTGGAATAATGTTTGTTGTACCAAATTGAATTTTTGCTCATGAATATCGTTAGCGTGTTTGTAAACATTGTTGCGTAAGCATTCCTGGCGTACCGGAAGTGCCTGCGGGAATGTTAAAACTCCCACGGGAGGAGCACATCCTTTAGTTTTCAGTGTCCTTTGTCAGTGTGGGAAGTCCTCTCCTGAGCAGCTCTCTATATACGCGACTGCAGCTGTGAACCAGGCCTTTGGACTGGTGCCTGAATAGCAATGAAAATGACGTCCACTCCGGCCCAACTCGGTGAATGCAGCTTACCGCTCACTCACGAGGTTGCACTGGACGACAGCATAGCGGAGATCCGAGAGCAGTTGGTGAGTTGGCCTGGTTTGTAACTAGTATTAAGCTCTGTGGGTGGAGGGATCTAAATTATGAAGAGATCGGGAAGTGTTTTAAGCATAATATCTATGTTTTAAGTCGCCCCGCCCCTCTCCCCTTTTTCCTGTACATTTACAGTCAGCCCTAAGCAGCGAGAGAGAGACCTTGGCCACCCAGTTGGGAGATCTCACTAACAGTGTACGCATGGTGCAGAAGGCGGCGCGCTGCCGACTGATCGCGGAGCCGCGACAGCATCGCAAGAGCGAGCCGGCCGTGGTCGGCCGCGGAAGTAGAAAAATGCACGGACGTCTGGACAGGAGTCCGTCGGCATCTTCTAGCATTAGCAATTCCAGCTACGCCAGCTACTCATCACTGGACTCCCGGCTACTAAATGAGTCGATTATCGAAAGCTCAGGTGGCCAGCGTTCTCCTCTTCCGACCTCTCGGCGAGCGAGTTCGCGACCTAGCTCCGCCAAGGTCACACTGGGTCTTCCTCGAATAAGGGGACACGTACGCTCTGGAAGCTTGGGTTCGGAGAAACTGTTCGGCGTGCAGCAGAAAGTGGTCATTGCGAAGTCAGAGTCTATTGTCAACCTGTCAGAAGCAAGGGCCTCTTCTAGCAACCCCACCACACCTGTTCTATTGAAGAAGGCCACTACCATGTTGGACTTTCACCAGCTTGAGGTGCGACGGAGTTCTGTCACTGGTCAAATAGAGGCAGAAACGCCACTTAAACACAGCAGTAACCTACTGGGGAGCTGTACAAGCATCGACTCAGTTGGTCTCGTTCGATCACCATCCATGACCCGTAAACGGCTCCTCTCCATCCAAACTGCCGTATGACAGTGCCACAGTGTATCTTATGTGTGAACACCACCCATAGGTCATATTTTGGTACCCTTTGTATTTCTTGATTGTTTGAATTTCCTCTTCATTCCCCCTCCGACGCACCACTATTCACTTGTCAACGCTCATGGATGTTGTAACATATGCAAATTATATATATTTATATGACTTAATACAGCTTATGGATGGTCAATAGTATTGCGAATGCTGTCCCATGCTTTATCCCGCAACATTATTGCCAGATGTAACAAACACACCATTGGTGCATATGAAAACATATGCAACACATGTTATGGCCTGTTAACTTAGTAAACGTGAGCCTCAGAAAGTGTCCATGCAAGCATGCAATTGAAGTTCTCTAAATTAAGTTCATTGCACTCATGTGCACTTGGTGCAGGAATGCGAACTAGGGGAGGCGTCCTGTCAGATCTCTTATCAACTGTCTGATTCCTGCATCCTTTGTGATTGTACCTTCTCCCCGCTGGGCTTCAATGCATACTCGTAACTAACCGGGTTGGCCAGAGCATGTGAAATGGCTGCATCCAAGGTTTCCATTGTGATAAAATGCTTGCTTTCCGCCTGCATACACATGTAATATGCAAACACTACAATAACATCCCAGCATGACCTCAAGACACTACCTACTGAACACAACCTGTTTAATAGACTGACTAGCTTAAATGATGTACTTTGTATGTGTATATGTTGTGGGTGCACAGAAGGTTTCCGACATTAAATAAGAACCCCAATCCCATTCCCTAGTATAAATAGCAATACAATTTAGTATCTGATGTACACTCCAAAACTTGGCTGTGATCTGCAATTAACACGCATGCAGAAAGTGGTCTTAGGCCATAAACGCTGTTGGAGGCCCATTCAAGGGGACATTGCTGCCTTCACTGTGAGGCTGCCCAACCCCAAAACACACAATTTGCATACACACTATTTGTGGAATACACTGATAAGGCTTGACAGGCATGCACTGGGCATCCTGCAGGGAATGCTCCAAGGTGGTATAACATGAGATGCACATCCCTACCACTCACAGACTGCTTTGTGAGTTCCTCTTTCATCTGGCTTTCCAAGTACTGCTCCACCTTCTCCCTCTTTTGCTGACCACGAAAACGTTTGGCCTCCATGCGAATAACCCTTTTTTGTGTCCGCTTTTCCCTGTACCAGCACACAAGTATACACCAATTCTACAATAAACTTTGATGTTCATGGCTGACACATCTACACATATGCTGGTGGGTTACATGATGGGAATATTTCCATGCTCACTCATCATACATAACACAACACATAACATTATGCCGGTGATAATACAATCAGTGAGTATGATGCTCACCGTGCCTCAGCCATTCTAGCAAGCTCCTTTTCATTGTCCTCCAGAGCCTTCTGCTCCATCATCCTCTCCGTACGAGCTTCCTCCGCGGCCTGGGCAGAGACAGCCTCCAGTTTCGTCCTCTCAGCCTCCTTCCATTCCGCAATAAAATGCTTTCTCAACCGACTCATATCCTCGCGATACCTTTCCCACTCTTCTCTCACTTCAGGATACTCCACCCTCTTCCTCCTTCGAGAGTACCAGCGTAAAGGTAATGCTCGTGCTCTAGCCATTCGCATCCCTAGCTGACATTTGCAGAGCAATCTGGCCGCCATTTTACGCATTGAATCCCAGTCCGAGCCCCAGTCCAACTCCAAATTTCACGTTGAAATCAGAAAAAATGGCGGAATCCAGCGACTTTGCAAGCTCTGTTAGCCCATTACCTCACCTGGAGGCAGTGAAATCACTACTGACATTATCTTACATGGAGTGCTCGGAGAGGGGGTTGCTATGCTCGGCACAATGGTCAGTTAGAACATTACATCCAACACCAGAATCAGTTCTATGGTTTATATATTAAACATTGCAGCTCCAACCCCACTGAGGGTCACGTGATCCAAGCACCGTCTCCACTATGCAGGTGCATCGAATTAGCCCAAAGCCTGTTATGCCAGCTCCCAGAGGTCCCCCAGCCTCAGATGGATGAAGTGTTTGCAGCCGAGTACATAGAGTACAGCAGTGCAAAGGCACTGTATGACATGAGGGAATTCAAGAGGGCTGCGCACACACTCCAAAACTGTGTGTCAAAGAAGAGCTTCTTTCTGAGATGTTACTGCTTGTACCTGGTATGTGAGATATAGTGGACTACAGTGCCCTAAATGGGTATACGCATGTAATGTGGTAGACAGGACATTGTCACCGGCGCACAGTGGATTTATGTGCAATTTTGCCACTCCCAAACCGTCAACAGTTGTTGCCTAGGATACGTATAAGTACTATACATAATTATCACACGTCATCTAGTCTGTATCGTGGGTAACAAGTGACTGGGTGTGGGAAGGTCTGCAAGGTTGCACGAATCAGTTGTAGAGCTCATTAGGTCTGGAACTGAGTCTAATACAGCAGCTGTTGCTCTCTGTTTGTGCCATTAAATAGTAAACTCTAGAGTAAAGTTATATTTAGGTATAACTTCAGGTTTCAATTTATGGTATCTGGTCACAATATATTAATGGTTTACTCTAAATGTGAAAGGTGTGGAGTGTTTAAATTTATCCATGGAAATGTTTTAGTTTTCCCTGAGTCTTATGTCATCGCAGCTGCCCGCATATGTCAGAGTGTTGGCATTCAAAGGTATCTTCCCCATCCACTGCTGTGTGTGCCATAATTGTACAGCCAGTGACAGATGGGGCCCATTGACTCATTTGGCCATTTACTCCCACTGGTACATGTTATCTTTGGAAAATGTGTCCGTAAAGGTTAACTGCAATCAAGGGCAAAGGAGTCAGGGCCTGCTCCATTCCACTGCATGCCACAAGCCTTCCTATCCTAAAGAGATTCATTGCTCCACAAACAAGTTTTGAAATCCTCCTCCACCAATAGGCTCTCCCATACCACACATCACCTTATAAAGGCAGAGATCGAGGATGACATAGGGGTGCTTCCTATAAGGCTTGTGCCCTTTGAGGTGTTACCATGCTGAGATCTTGAATAATTGGAGTTGGATGGAGTGGCAATGCCACAGTTGGGTTGGCATTGTGTCAACTCCCCCAGAAGCCTTTAGACTCAGTGGCTGGTTTATTGTCAGAATTGGGAGGGAGTATGGATTCTCATGTGTTTGGCATGATGTGTGTGTTCTTTTTTGTATGGCAAATATATTATAGGATGGGGAAAAGCAAAAGGAGGACAACACTGTGGATGCAATAGGTGAGGGAGAGACAGGCAGTGTGCTTGTGTGTTGTTCCTGTGTGTGTGTACAGCACATTCACCTTGCAGCTGGTCGGTGTGGGGAATGGCCATTTACATTGCTATTCACCTTGACCAAGCTGTGGGTGGTAAATTAAGATAGCAATGTGTTCATAACATTGATAAACAGTTTAAACCTGACCGCAAGGTCGATGTGAGGTCCAAAGGCATTGTCATGCTTCACATGTACGCATAGCCTTGTATGCTGTAGGCACTCACATTCACTTTCACTGCTTCCCTTTGGTGAGCTAGGGGACACCTCCACTATCACCAACACTGAACTGCCTGCTCTGAGGAGGGCACTGATGGAGAGGGAGAAGGCTGAGCAGCTTGATGGTTATGGCTACTACCTGTGAGCCGCCGATGCAGTGCTGGATGGCTGTGGTTGTTACTAGAGTCTGCTAGTTACTGGTGTGGTGTGAAGTGGAAGTAAAGTGGTGGTCTCATATCTTCCACGGTGTGGCTCGACTGTACTCTTTGGGTTGTATGCTAATACTCTGTGGAAGATGGGATATATGGCCATGACACTAAAGGAGAGTCACCGCATTTTTCAGATACCGTTGCTCTCACCCACGCACCATGCAACCACATACCCACATCCACACCAACCCACACACCCACACACAACACACACCCACACACACACATGCACACACACACACACACACACACACACACACACACAACACACACACACACACACACACACACACACACACACACACACACACACACACACACACACACACACACACACACACACACACACACACTATCAGGTATGGGGTTGTACTGAAGGAGCTGAGACAGACTGAAGAGGCACAGAGGAAGTTTCTCTTGTCCTGCCAGCTGACCCCCCTCCTGTGGGCCACTTGGTTGGAGCTAGCAACTGGCTGCAAAGACAGGGAAGAAGTCAGTTGGGAAGGAAAATCATGTTGTTCGTATCTTGTACTCAACTAACTAGTGCACTGTGTGTATGAATGGCTTCTCTTCAATAGACTGGTTCTGTTGGCATTACAGTTCTTCTTTGCCACTCATGCACACACAACAACAACACAACACCAACAACATTGTACTGTACACACACCAACAACACATACAACACAACACACACCTCTACAGCTGTACTCTTTGCCTGTCCCTGACCACTGGATGAAGCTCTTCTACTTGGCAGCGGGCTCCCTTGAGCTGCACCTCAATGAAGAGGCTCTAGGATACTACCTAAGACTGGTTGAAAGCGGCTTCCAACGGAGCACCTACCTCTCTGGGCAGCTGGCACTCGCCTACTACAACCTAAAAGGCATGTTCTAACATGGATCATTGATTAAGGGTATACTGACACTGTTCAGTGGTCTTGCACGTTGGAAAGCACTTGTCACATCACTTGTCAAAAGGCATGCTGCGTTGGTCTTGTGTTCTTTCCTTGTAGAGTTCTCCAAGTCTCTTGAGCAGTTCCAGTCCCTCCAGTCACGTGACCAGTACCGACTCACAAACATGGATGTCTACTCACACATACTCTTTGTGAAGGTCAGTTCACCAGGTCCCTCCCTGTACTTGTATCCCCACCTCTATATGTGTGGCGTGACTGTAGTGGCAGGCACACATAATTCGTACAATAAACCTTCAAGCTGTCCACCTTCTATCTTTATCACTTACCAAGACACTGAGTACCAGAGGGAATGACTGCTAATATAGTAGCCTTCAAAGCAGCATATAATGGAAGGTCGTTGCCATGGAAACAAGATGAAGAAGGCAATAATTGACCATGCATGTGTTGGCTGTTATTCCCAGTAACAATGCCAACAGCGGCAAGACATTGTGCTATCATTGGGTATGGCTGTTATCCCATGGTGATCCAGTCACTTGAATATTGTAAGCGGACAAGATAACTGGTTGAAACAAGGAAACAAGGCCTTTCGTTAAGATAACTTTGCCACCCTGTCTGTGTGGTTGCTATGACTACTATTCTTCAATGACCAATGTGCTAGAATGCAACAAGGATTAACTTTCTTCACTCAGTATCTGTGAGTGAATGTCCATAAATGGGCATACAGAGGCTGGCCTGAATGTGGCCAGACAGAAGATGTAGTCATTGCAGACAGCTACCTGTTTAGTGGTATTGTGGTTAGTCTGACAATGTAACTATCCCAACTACAAGATAATGGCCTTCATACCCAGTGCCAACGCACCAATGCCACACACACACATGTACACACACGTGCACCACACGCACACACACACACACACACACACACACACACACACACACACACACACACACACACACACACACACACACACACGTTTTGAAGACGCTATTCTTCTGCCGTGTCACTTATTGTATTCCACCATACCCTGGTCTCAACCTGCACAGGAGATGCTGCCAGAGCTGACGATGTTGGCCCAGAATGTGGTGAATGTTGATCGTTACCGTTTTGAGTCCCTCTGTGCCATCGGTGAGACAATGTACAAGTTGCCCAAGTGTTCTCAAAGCACCCTGTGGTGATTGGAGTGTGATTAGCTTCTAATACACACCATGGGCACTGGACATTGATATCCTGCCCCATTCTCTTTATCTTTGCCTTATTTATCCTATCTTTCTTGCCAATCAATCTCTCCTCTCTCCCTCCCCTCCCTGTCTCCTCCCCTCCCCTCCCCTCCCCTCCCTGTCTCCTCCCCTCCCCTCCCCTCCCCTCCTCACCCCTCCCCTCCCCGTCCCCACCCCTCCCCTTCCCACCCCTCCCCTCCCCTCCCCTCCCCTCTCCTCTCTTCCCCTCCCCACCCCTCCCCTCCCCTCCCCTCCCCTCCCCTCCCCTCCCCTCTCCTCTCTTCCCCTCCCCACCCCTTCCCACCCCTCCCCTCCCCACCCCTCCCCTCTCCTCTCTTCCCCTCCCCTCCCCTCCCCTCCCTTCCCCTCCCCTCCCCACCCCTCAGCCAATCTCTACAGTCTACGAGGTGAACATGAAAAGGCTGTCACTTACTTTGAGATGGCTGTCAAGGTTAACCTCAGTGATCAGAGTGTGTGGGTCCTGCTCGGACACGAGTACTTGGAGCTGAAGAACCTCACCATGTCTGTGGAGGCATACAGCAAAGCTATAGGTTAGGGAATGTACACCCACACGTATACATGCACTCATGTGGATTCTCACATGCACACACACATGCACACACACATGCACACACACATGCACACGCACACACACACACACACACACACACACACACACACACACACACACACACACACACACGCACGCACGCACACATGCACATACGTATGCTGTACATGTGCGTGAATAGTAATGCAATTAAGATTCATAACCACTTCCTGTGAACAGCTTAGTTACCAACCACTGTGTGTAAGAAGGCTTGTCTTCATGTCTCCATTCTTCCATATTGTGTGCAGAAGTGAACAAGAAGGACTACAGAGGGTACTACGGCCTTGGGCAGGCCTATGAGCTGATGAAGGTGCCCAACCTTGCGTTGTACTTCTACATGAGGGCACACCAGCTCAAGTGAGGAGGACTCTTGGCCATGGCTTGGCTGAGTTGTGTGAGATCTGCATGGCGTTGGAGAGGCTGTGTCGTAGTACACGGCAGAGGTGACTGTGAATGGTGCGGCTCTTGTGCTTTTGACTGCCCCATGGCACACACACACACACACACACACACACACACACACACACACACACACACACACACACACACACACACACACACACACATTAGACCCAATGACTCACGAATGCTTGTTGCCCTTGGAGACTGCTATCACACTCTGGGACGTTTGTTTGAAGCTAAGAAGGTATGTACAGGAATGCAACACAATGTACAATCTGCAATTCCTCAGCTGCCTTGGTGTGGATGCGGTAGAAGAGAAGGAGTCACAAGACATGCCTCTTCCTAATATGTCCTTCCTCAGTGCTTCAAGCACGCCATTGGAATTGGAGACTATGACCAAACTGCTGTTGTGAAACTTGCCCAGTGAGCACCTACTGATATGCACACATACAGCAATAGCACAAGGTTAGCCCTGTACAGCGGAGTCCTAGTAAGGGACACTCAAGCCAAGATGGCATTCTGATAGATACGTCTATGCTCTAATAACAGCAGTGTAGGAAGATGGTTCAAGTTAGGGGGGGATGAATCAACTTCAGGTCCGACGATCAAGCTGTGGGTATAGCCCGGTTCAATCAATCTTGTCATTACCCATTGATACCAAAATGCATCTGCTAAGTGGTTAGCCTAGGCTCTGCAATAATTGAGTCAAATATAGGCTGTACAGCTAATTTTCTAAGGAGGGCTGAGCCCACCTCATTTCAATCCAAGGGGGGCTCAAGCCCACCCTGGTTATATGGTTCCTACACCCGTGAATGGGGACAGCCTTTTGATATTCCACACAGTGCCACTTGTTAGCTCCAGTTTGCCTCTGATGCAGAATTAGGAACCTCCACCTTTACACATGTACACACTACACTATAGTAGCTCCTCTTAATGTAGATACAATACATTTGGAGCATGCTTGAGTGTCCAGATTAGAGAGGTGTCCTTGCGTCAGATATAGTTTTGTCCACATCTCCGTGTAGCTGGGACAGTAGGCAGGCACCAGTTGAGTGTGTACCTGGGTCAGGGCTCAGTTGTTTTTAAATGTATTGTTGTGTAGTTGTGTTTACATGTTTTTTCTGTCTCTCTCTCTCTCACACACACATACACACAAACACATGCACATACGAAAAGGCTACATGAGGCATTAGGTGAACACACAGAATCAGCCAAGCTGTATGCACGCTTTGTAGCCCAGACAGAGACACAGGGAGTGAGTGCTTGTTGTGTGTATCAAATGTGATGTGGTGTCCTTGGTACAAAAATGATAATTTGCGGAAACTATGCATCTCTGAAGGATGCGTCAATGTACACCGCATGAATTGACTGTGTGTTGCTGTGTTCCTATTTGTTTGATTATTCCGCCTCAGGGCACTTTATTGGAGGAACTGTCCAAGGCATGCACCTACCTGGCCAAGTATCACCTGGAGCAGGGCAGCCTTGAAGAGGCAGAAGGATTTGCTGAGAGAGCAAGCAAACTGCCTGACACCCAGGCCGAAGGGAAGTCTTTGCTCAATGAGATTGCTCTCTGTCGCGCTAAGAAGAACAAGACAATGTCACAGCAGCAACAGCAGCAGCCGGAGATGGCTGCAGGCATGCATCTTTTGGATTTTGAGATCTCCCCAATTACTTGACATGCCAGACCTTATAATTATGATGTGTTGCTGTGTGTATGTTATGCTAATCGAAAGTGTTATCGAACGATAACAAACGCGATCAGTAAAACTCCAACAAACGCGGGATACAAAATGGTGAGGGGGAGGGGAAGAGCCTTTGCTGCTGTTCCGGCATAGCCTCTAGCTCTTCGCTTGTTGTTCACATTAACCTACAGGGCCTGCTACAGCTTCTAAAGAGCCTGAGAAAGTCGCAGGAGCGAGAAGTGAGAATACTTCTCCTTGGACTGGACAATGCGGGCAAGACAACCATTCTTAAAAAGCTGGCCACAGAAGACCCTACGCAAACGACACCCACTCTTGTAAGTACTCGAACAGACGCAGACTTTCGGGTATCTTAAGAAGTGCATGGGAATAACTGAACAGCAGACTACCGTAATTAAGTTTAACGAAGCCACTTTAGTGGTAGTAGCTACTCGCTCTGTGCGCGCACTGCGCGTGCATGTAGCAATCACAGTCATTGTGTTCGTTGTGTGTGGTTCTGTGTAGGGATTCAACATCAAGACGGTGCAAGCGTCAGGTCTCCGGTTGAATGTATGGGACATTGGGGGGCAGCGAGAGATACGAAAGTACTGGAGGAATTACTTTGACAGCACTGATGTGCTGGTGAGGACGTTCTTCACAGACATGTGTGTCCTGTGGAGTAATGTGTCAACTGCTGAGGCAGCAACTGTAACCCCATTATCGATTGATTATCACAACTCTTGGGGACTGCTGCCAATGGCATTATTGCATGTCTTGCAATTATTATTGCAGCTCTTGCAGCCTTGTTAACACAATTACTGAGGTCACGTGTACCATCCAACAAGGTCATTGCTATATGTCCCTTGCAAGCCTCCTGCAACTGCTGCATGCTCTCTTTGTGCCCCTTAGATTTACATCATTGACAGCACTGATACGAAGCGGTTTGATGAGACGGCTGAAGAGTTGGCTGCCCTTCTGGATGACGAGAAGCTGAGGGGTGTACCTGTGCTGATCTTTGCAAACAAGCAGGACCTGCCAACAGCAGCTAAAGTTGATGCTGTAAGTACACACACACACACACACACACACACACACACACACACACACAGCACACGCACACGCACACGCACACGCACACACACACACGCACGCACACGCACACACACACACGCACACACACACACACAATGCTCACAAAGAACACTTCTTTCCTCCTTGTCCATAATGGACATTGGGTAAGATTGAGTCACTCCAGTTAATCACAGATAACTCATAAGGATTGCGTTGCTGACCTAGGTTGATGTACAGTGTATCAGCTCACCATTCACTTCTTCCTTCACCAATTCTTGATAGTTTATTAATCCAGAATAATCTCTGTTGACACACCACACCACACACACACACACACACACACACACACACACACACACACACACACACACACACACACACACGCACGCACGCACACACACACACACAGTCACACACAACCTAATGAATGTACTTTCTTACTTTTGTTGTCCTCTCTTGCTTTAAGATTTCCACAGGGTTGTCCCTGCACACCATTCGAGATCGCCAATGGCAGATTCAAGGCTGCTGTGCCCTCACTGGAGAGGGAGTGGAGGTGAGGGGCACTGCACCAAACTGGACCTTCCGCGAATTGTACACATTCCATTTAGAACAGATTTGTGGAGAATACGATAGATTCATATTGTGGCCAACCTCAACGTTTATGTTTCATTGAATAGCTGGATAGGTCGCACGTCATTTCACTGGGCTGCAAATGTGGATGACCAATTTTAATCAGCAACACTACATCGTTGACTCCACAAGCACTCTAAACCTACCAACCTTGGCTATCATTGTGCTGTGGCTGTACACATTTTGTTAGCTTTTTGGTTAGGCAGAACTTTTATTTCTTAATTATGTAGTCCAAATTTCACATGACTGGGCCTTAGTCCTGTTGTGCTGTTTACGTTTGCTGAGCCTGCATTGGGACAGGTAACTTTGTAGTACATTGACATTCTTATTCAGCCACTGTATTTCACTACATGTAGGATGGCATCCAGTGGATAGCAAAGGTCCCTGGGAAGAAGTGAACTCCAAGTACTGAACAAACAATAGTCAGAGAGACCCATTCTACCCATCACTTGGCCCTGCCTAATGTCTACCCTCCTCCCATCATACTGCAAACCGATCACTTATAGCACTCACACCTACATTGCTTAAATTTGCGTACTTGTGTGTATTGAAAGTGTAAAGGTATTGTAGCAGTTGTACTTCATGACTTCATGACTTCTGGTCATTTTCAGTATGCTTCTGGGCATGATCAGCCACAAATCACAGCTAGGCTAGAACCATCATCTGGTCCAAGATGGGTAGCAGCCATTGATGGACAACAAGCAGTTGGTTTGCAGCTAAGTAGTTGGCATGGCTTGCCACTGTGACAGATGTGACGGAGTGTTGTGGTGATTCCTCATGCAAGCATGGCTGTAGTGAATAATCTCCATATAGCCCTATAGTGTATGTACATGTACATTCATGCATACAGGGGTACTTATAGGAGAGATGAGGGGGTTGCTTTAATCTTGGCCTACTTGTGCAAGCAGTGTGTGGTGAGAAATTGAAAGGTAATTATCATAACTTGTGCTATGGACAATTGCTAGTTGAAGCATTACCAACCCTGGCCATGTGTTTCATGTGAAATGCAAAGAAGTGAGGGCTTCTCAGCTGGCTCAGGCATCAGAAAGGGTATCAGAAAGGGTGAAATGCAAAATATGACAATTAATGTATACATCCAGCATAACTATGGTCCCATGTGGCAAGTAATTGACAATGTCATTGTGCATGTTAAATTAATTCGATGATAAAGCAATGAAGATGCCCATGCACCATTACTGAGGTCCATTAATACTAGCTACATTAATCTGTAGCTGGTCACTTCATACTTGTAATCCATTGTTATCCATTTTCTCCATCTTGAGCTAACTGGTAATGTGAAAAACTAGCAGGATGTGCAGGCAAGGAGAAAAGAAAAGAAAAAGAAAGAAAGTAGACAAAAAGTCAGGACTTATGGTCAGGATTCGCTCAATAGCTGAATAAAAAGACCACCAGTGCAAGTTACAACCGGTCAGAACCTGCACTGCCACCATTGGAGTGCATGCTGCAGCAAGCAAAAGTAATGTAACTTGCCCTAAGTGTATGCCATTGAATTTCTGCCCATATCCTCAATACCTGTGGCTGCACCCTGCTCTAACTTGCGCTGTTCGACTAGTACCAACACTGTACTTGCATTCATAGTGGTCCCCCACTGCATGCCAATCGATGCTGGTGCCTGGTCTCCCTGATCTTCAGCAACTTGCGCTGGTGGTGTTTTTCCTTTCATCCACTAACGCAAACACTCTGCTTGCACTCCGGGTGGTTACCCTCGGCAACTTGCACTGGTGGCTTTGTTAATAGAAGCACTGGCACATATACTGCATGCGCAGATTGTAACTTGCACTGTGTGGTGGTAATATAATATATATCTGGTGGTAGGATATATACAGAAGATGCAGAAGGCACAACTCACCTACTATCCCTTGCTTGTAGGAACTACAACATCTTGTCCACTATTATGTCAATGTGGTATGCTCGGTAGCAAGTTTTAACTAAGACTCTATGTGTTGTTCTCATCTCTTTCCCACTCCAGTAGTAGTCGCAATGGTACTATTATTTGTCCTTATAGCTATGGTACAGACACCCTAAGTTACTCATCAAGTGACTATATACACGTGTTTCGTTTGTTAATGTGTGTAAGTGCTACCGCAGTGAGTCCTAGTGCCGCCATGTGGCATGGTGCAGTCATGTTTCTAATGACCTCTGTCCCACCCCCCGGAATACGGCGGGTAAATCCCCTTGGAATTTAAAATGGCTGCCGCTCCCGAGACTGCTGCTTTCCAGTGTAGCTTGAATTTGAGGCAAAGAACGGATAAGAGCAGATTCCAGGTACAGCCAAAGAGGAGTAAATTGTGAGATATTATTACAAGTGTGAAACATTGTCTTAAGCCTCTAACGTATTGTGTAGTTGCTCCAATCCCAACACCCTTTCTGATAACCGTTGTGTTAGGTATGTACCTCGCCGCCGTGCGTGCTCCTTGTTCCCTCCCTCTTTAGTACACAGACACCCCTGCAGCCAACGTTGACCGTGACGGTGAGGATGTAGGCCCCAAAGAGAGCAAGGAGGGTGGCAGGTCGGGCAGATGGTGTTCTCCTTGGCTCTTTCTCAAGGAGGAGTGGGACAAATTGGCATGGGTCGCTGGAGCACTGGCGGTGACGTACTACACAGACTTTTGGTTCGTGTTGTTGTATGGAAATACAGTTAACAGGTTAGCTGTGTTGTTTACGTAGTGTAGCCACATGCAGGGGTATTAATGTTAACAGTCTAGCTGTGGTAATTGGCATAACATTAATGTGTGTGTGTGTGTGTGTGTGTGTGTGTGTGTGTGTGTGTGTGTGTGTGTGTGTGTGTGTGTGTGTGTGTGTGTGTGTGTGTGTGTGTGTGTGTGTGTGTGTGTGTGTGTGTGTGTGTGTGTGTGTGCATGTGTTGGTTTCAATGTTGTGTCTGTGTTGCTCTCCCCTCCCCCTCCTTTGTATAGGGTGTGGCTGCATGTTGGTGCTGGGGTGTTTGCGATGGCCACTGTCCTTATGGTAGTTCTCTTCCGCCAGCACCCCAATCTGCACTACTCTAACTGGAGGGAGGAGGCTCCAGTGGGCATGTTCACTGCCACAGCTCTTTTCTGCCTTGGAGGAGCAAGGTACTACCCAGATCAACACTCCTTGTACTACTCACCCCCACCCCCTCCACACCCCCCTCCACACACACACACACACACACACACACACCACACACTAAACTGCATTTCTTTAGTTACTCCCCCCCCCCCCTCCCTTTCCACAGTGTCACTGCAAGCTTGTGGCCCGTTTGGGGAATCTTCGCCCCTTCCATTCTCTTTGTGCTATTCATGGCTTTCATTTCCATAATTTCATTCTTGTAAATTGAACCCCTAGCTAAGCATGACCGCACGAACATGGCGCATCACACACGCGAAACTCATTATGTTACTGAAATGCGTGGGCGGCTTCGTGACCCGAACGTCATGGAGGAAGCTGGCGAATCGGCTGGCAGCGAAGTAGGGAAGGAGCGAGAGAGTGAGGCTTCTAAGCGCATGCTAGCTGACAAAGATTTTGTCTCAAATCCGAAAAAGAGAAGGCTGGATTCCAGTGAAGACAATCTACAGCGTAAAAGCCATGGCAGATCTCATCGGGACAAGGGCAAAGGAAAACATGGCTCCCGCCCACGCGGCATTCCCCAAGGCTTAAAATTTCGACACGGGGGCAGCATATCCGACCCACTGAATCTGCAGGGGATGGATGGCCTTATATCCGAATGCAGTACCTGTAATCCGTCTCCTGTGGCCACTCCTCCAGTGCAGTCCCCGCCCACCGCCCCCACGGCTGCCTCAGAGTATCAATCGACTGACCCTCTCAACCTGACCGCAGCCGTCAAGAGTGAACTGAAGAAGAAAGGACGCAAGGAAAAGCATCGGCCGCGCAGCAAGAAGCAGAGGCTACCCTCTAAAAGTGCTTCCGAAGGGGCTGCTCCTCTCGATGACATTGCTCCAGTTGATGACAGCATGAAAAGCAGTGTAAGTGAGACTGCTTCAGCTACAACTCGACCTCAGAAGAGAGAGAAGAGCAAGAAACGAAAGGATGCAGCTCGGTTCTGCTATGGAAATTACAATCGTTACTATGGTTACCGGAACAGAGGCGTCATGGAGCGAGATCCCCGGCTCAGTGTGATTCCACCGGAGCTGATCAAAGGGAAGGATGTCCTTGATGTGGGTTGCAACACTGGGCAGATCACCATTGTGGCTGCAAGGGATTTCTCACCCCGGAGCATAACAGGGATTGATATTGATGGACATCTCATTACAGTCGCACAGAAGAACATCCTTCGTGCGCTCCCAGCACCCAAAATAGAGGGGAAACCCATCAAATTTCCCCTTTCCATTGTCCAAATCTACGGCCCACTGGCAGCGCTGCCTGGAGGGAGTGACGAAGCTATGTCATCATCAGAATCAGAAGAGGGTTTCCCCCACAACATCCATTTTTACCAGGTGTGTATGATGACATTACTGGTAAGCTGCCGAGTGTGACATCTAGTGTATGTACTAGTGTGTATTCTTGTTTACATAACACATGTTGCTAACAGTTTGTTGTTGCATGTGTTGAACTTCTTCATAAAAAAATGATTCTGCAAAAAGGATTCTTCGCAGTATCTTCATTCAGTTTTATTCAACACATTCTTCCTCACAGGAAAACTATGTTCCAATGAGTGATGATGAGCTGAAGGGGATAGCCCCATCGTTTGACACCATTCTGTGCCTCAGCCTTACAAAATGGCTGCACCTCAATTGGGGAGATGCTGGCCTGAAGAGAAGCTTTAGAAAGATGTACCGACAACTGAGACCTGGGGGTGTGCTTATCTTAGAAGCACAGGACTTTAAATCTTATGACAGAAGAAAGAAGCTGACTGTGAGTATAAAGTGGAACTTAGTTATGTGTTGCCATGGTGACTTTATGTCTCCCATATACGTACATATGCACTTCAAATTGTCACATATGTTGTCATATTTTGTCACATCTTCCACAACTTGTGACAAATCTTGTCATGTCATACTACGTACGTATGTCTTGTGTTGTATTTGTCATTCATGTTGTCTTCCACCATTTTCTCACCGTCACCATTTCATACTCTCTCCCACCACACTTCACGCTCTCTCCCACCACACTTCATGTTCTCTCCCACCACACTTCACGCTCTCTCCCACCAAACTTCATGTTCTCTCCCACCACACTTCATACTCTCTCCCACCACACTTCACGCTCTCTCCCACCACACTTCCCGCTCTCTCCCACCACACTTCATGTTCTCTCCCATCACACTTCATGTTCTCTCCCACCACACTTCATGCTCTCTCCCACCACACTTCATGTTCTCTCTCACCGCACTTCACACTCTCTCCCACCACACTTCATGCTCTCTCCCACCACACTTCACGCTCTCTCCCACCACACTTCATGTTCTCTCCCACCACACTTCATGCTCTCTCCCACCACACTTCATGCTCTCTCCCACCACACTTCATGCTCTCTCCCACCACACTTCATGCTCTCTCCCACCACACTTCATGCTCTCTCCCACCACACTTCATGCTCTCTCCCACCACACTTCATGCTCTCTCCCACCACATTTCATGCTCTCTCCCACCACACTTCATGCTCTCTCCCACCACACTTCATGCTCTCTCCCACCACACTTCATGCTCTCTCCCACCACACTTCATGCTCTCTCCCACCACACTTCATGCTCTCTCCCACCACACTTCATGCTCTCTCCCACCACACTTCATGCTCTCTCCCACCACACTTCATACTCTCTCCCACCACACTTCATGCTCTCTCCCACCACACTTCCCGCTCTCTCCCACCACACTTCATGTTCTCTCCCATCACACTTCATGTTCTCTCCCACCACACTTCATGCTCTCTCCCACCACACTTCATGTTCTCTCTCACCGCACTTCACACTCTCTCCCACCACACTTCACACTCTCTCCCATCACACTTCACGCTCTCTCCCACCACACTTCATGTTCTCTCCCACCACACTTCATGCTCTCTCCCACCACACTTCATGCTCTCTCCCACCACACTTCATGCTCTCTCCCACCACACTTCATGCTCTCTCCCACCACACTTCATGCTCTCTCCCACCACACTTCATGCTCTCTCCCACCACACTTCATGCTCTCTCCCACCACATTTCATGCTCTCTCCCACCACACTTCATGCTCTCTCCCACCACACTTCATGCTCTCTCCCACCACACTTCATGCTCTCTCCCACCACACTTCATGCTCTCTCCCACCACACTTCATGCTCTCTCCCACCACACTTCATGCTCTCTCCCACCACACTTCATGCTCTCTCCCACCACACTTCATGCTCTCTCCCACCACACTTCATGCTCTCTCCCACCACACTTCATGCTCTCTCCCACCACACTTCATGCTCTCTCCCACCACACTTCACGCTCTCTCCCACCACACATGTATGTGCACATGCACCATACTGACTATGCTACGTACACGAAGTATTGTCTTTTGGACAAATAGTTGTAAATCCTTGTGAGACAACACATTGCTGTTCCCTTCTTCCTCCTCAGCCTGACATTCAGAGAAACTACCAGAACATGAATTTCTTTCCTCATCAATTCCGCAACTACCTGCTCTCAGTGGAGGTGGGATTTACACGTTATGTGAGACTCGGAATGCCAGAGAACACTACGAAAGGTAACACAGCACCTCAGTATACCATATATGTTCTAATTATTTGTAGGCAAGTATTTCCCTGGCTGGAATGTGCCATAGTGTGATGCCTGAGACCACGGGGGTTTTATTCTCCCATGACCCGTTGGTTGCCATGGTAGCAGCTTATTTTTGGAGTTAGTGGGAGTATTGTGATTTGTGAACCCTGTCTAAGAAGATCACTGTGTAAAGCAGCCACCTCTCTATAAAGGCCAATTATAACTAGCCCACTTAGACAGGTTCCACTGTAATACCATTCACCATTCGCTGTATATCTCTTGCCTGTCTAAGGTAGATAGTCCTTCTGTATGTGCTTCTGACCTTTGCTAGGTTTTGAGCGGCCCGTTGAGGCATTCTTCAAAGAGGAGAGACCACCTGGTACTTCTGGGAGGACAGGGCCACCGACAGGTGAAGGTGCTGAAGGCAAGGTTAACCCAGACACTGGTACAGGAGAGAGCAGTACTGAAGCTGACTCAAGTTCATCAGACTCAAATCCATACCCTGACTCCTCCTCTTCCTCCAGCAGTGAGGATGAGGAATGAGAACATGACACTGTTAACACTTCTTTCCATTGCTTGTATGTTCAGCCATTTGTGCTCAGTTGCATGCAGCGACCATGGTGGAAGCTCTAATTTTCATGGAATTTTATTTTGAATATTTTGCAAATTAGGCAACAATCACGAAATGTAAGCCTTGGTTACATAGTTTTATCTTGTATTCAGAGCTGTCAACGGACAACTGCAAAAGTAAACTGTTTATTACTCTTCCAAATGGCCCCCTGTGATGTTCCTCTTGTGAAAATTTTTCTCCTGTAGAAATCTTGTGAAAATTAAAGCTTCCAGCTTGTGATTGGTAACCTATAGTACACACTGTACATAGCTTCCAGCAGCTAATGGTGGGGTCCTGTGCACGTGGTAATCTGGGGTTATAATTTCTCTTCAAATTATAGCTACGTACAAACCCACATTCTTTCTACTACAGCAGTACATGTAGCTACTGCCATTGAGTTCCTTGCAGAAGTAGGAGTACAGTGGCACTGTGGTTACACGTACATCGCATGTTGTGGTACGTTGCAAGTTGCACATTGTGTATACGTAAGACATGTTCAGTTGATGAATAGAGTGGAGGCATGGCTCGTTGCATCAAGTGCTCATGATGTGAGTTTGAAACCCTCTTGTCTGTGAGTGCATCCTTTCTCCCTCAAGCTCCTTTCTTATATTACGTCATGGTACACAGAAATGCAACACTTCCTTGAGGTTAGACTTTTTCACTGGTTTTTAGTCCCATACAGGAATTGTGCTATATAGTTTGCAGTTAATTGTATTACAACCACCACCATACCTTTCATCATTCGGGTAATTCTATTACTTTTGCTATTATAATAGTTTTGATTTCCCTTTTTTTCATAACTGGCAGTATAGAGTATGGCGCACACTGCAAGTAGACAGCTCACTTATAGTGCCCACTCTAACCTTATGTAGGAGTGGTCACAGTCATAAATTTCTCATGTACGTTCGAAGCTACAGAAACATGTGTGTAGTGACACAATTACTTAATTTACTTATGCTGATCTACGGGCCATGCACATGTTCATTTTAATTAATAAATTAATGATGTAATTGAACATTAATGATGAATTAAACAATCAGGTTATAAGCACATTCTAACATTACATGGAGATGCTAGATAAGTAAGCATGCAGAAATCATCATAGCAGCTAAACTGTCACATGCAAGGGAAGTCCATGGTGGGGCTCCCCAGGGCGGTTCCTTGGATGGCTGCTGAGTTGCCCCGCTGGATGGCCACTGAGAGTCGCTGGAGCAAGTACTGGTGAGACGACGGCTCACCAGTAGCCTCCGTCACTTTGCGAGCCAAGTCTCTAAGGAACAACTCAGATTCAGGTCCAATCACCCCAAGTGTCTCCACTGCAACAGGAACAAAGAAGTGGTTGCCGTCAAGGTTGGCATACTTCTGCCTTTTGCAATGCTCGGCCTCAGCCACGACTGCCCCTGCCTCCCTTATGGTGAGTCGCTCATGGGAGCTGGCAAAAGTGTCCGGACATGTTGCATCCCAAATCAGAATCTTCCCTCCCCTCCATGGGACCACAGAGGCCCCATCTGGCCTTTTGCCATCAGAACGGTAGAGCCTGACAGGCTCAAGATGGGATGGGATCTGGGCTGCGTCAAGGGATCTCCTGACAAGGTCATTAACGGCTGCATGTCGAGAATGGCGGCCCTGGCTGTAACGGCAGCTGAATCCATGGGTTCCTAGCTGATCTACCTCAGACCCACAGTGAAGGCACTGATGTGGTCGGCAAAGAGGAAGGCCCAGACGCAAACCAACAGCAGTCCGAGTCATCTCATTGCAAAAAGTTAACATTAAGTTATTGGTGAAGGTTGCCTTCGGCCGCAACCAGAGAGAAATCGACAGGCACTGTAGCCGCCACACCACTCAGTGTCCCACGAATGGCACGAATGGCTGAGCAGAGTAGAGCAAAATACACTCTGCAGTGTAGCCACCCCATAATTGTGGAGTAGCTTTCCTTCCGCTTGTCTGCAAGTTGGTCGGCAAGGTGCTTGAAGAAAATGGTGGTACATACAGTTATCTCTTGTCATGTTTGTCATTCCTGCCATTCCAAACCGTTCCCCCAGACTTAGTCTTCATCCCCTTATAAAAATTTCTATACGCCTGATATGTTCCTTTTGGCAGTTTGTCCTGATTATTCTGCAAGAGCTCCACTTGTAGTCTGGCTCTGCCCTCTTCTTTAGGAGTGAGTGGCTCACCTGAGCCAGCTTTCCTCACAAGGGCACGGTCTATCTTCGTATGCTCCGACCTGTTCGTATCCCTGTCCACCATTCTCAAGTTCTCGGGGGCATTCATAAGATCTTTGACAGCACGCTTTTCATCCTTCGGTATTCTCCCCGGAGATCGATAGTGGTTTAGGGCTGCTGCCGTGATCTGCCCTGACACAAGGTGAGATGCTTCCTTTGTATCTTTGTATTCAGACTTCGATTCATTCCGATACTTCGTTTGCTTTCTGCCTTCTCTGAAATCGCCCGCTCTGTATTCTTCGCGATCTCCCGCCCCTTTCTCAGCCATGTGAGGTTTCAGTCAGGTCGCACGTGACTAATTACCTTGTGCGCAATTGCGCAACAGGGGTTATGCGTTTGGTTTGTGGGTCAGTTTGTCCGTCACCCACTTTTTGGGCCGTTTGCGCGATTAAGGCACTTTCAAGGCTCGTATAGCTCCTGAAAGATAGGTTTCGCAAAAAAATCCGACTGTATACAATCGACGACTGCAACAACCCCACAAAAGCTATTAAAACGGCACTTTCTAGTCTTTTGCGGACGGTCCGTCCCCTTCCGCGCCTCTGGGCGCTTACGGGACGGTCTAGCAAGCCAGACTAGATGGGCAGCGGCCATAATCTGCGGAAAGAGTTTGCGAACGGCCCGCGTCCGTATACGGATAGAGACATAAATAATAATAATTTTATATTATTGTGCCACATGCCCTCAGGCACTAGGCTAAACTGCCCTGTGAGGCAAAAAGGAGCAGCAAAGTAAACATCATAATAAGCATAATTATAGTCATGTCAGTATTGTCAATTAATCAGTTGAACAGCAATCAATCTGGACAGGTACTTGGGAGGGGGCATTAGCTAATAGAATTGAGCAGTCCACATCTTCATAATGGCTTTCAATATTGATGCGTGCTGGCATCCCCTGTCCAATATGCAGACCAACTTGTCATCCTCGAGATTATCAAAATCATTGATTACTTGCCTCATGCCCTGCAGGAGAGCTTGTCGTTCTGTGCCCCATGCATGACACTCCAACAACCAATGGGGCACATCCTCAATCTTCCCTGATTGACACTCCCGACACCTTCTCTCCTCTCTCGGCAGCCCTCGCCATCGTCCACTCTCAATCATAAGGGGGGCTGTCCCACCTCTCAACATCATCATCATCTGTCTCAGAGACTTACTAGCTACTTCCAAGCATATAGCTAGGTCTACACAGTCTACGCACACACAGGGTATGGTCTCTATGAGGCCTTGTTCTGATGTGGACGAGAAGCGGGTGCAACTTACACACTTGTTAGCTAATACTGCTTGATCGCCGTCGCACAAAACCACATCACTAGGGCGCGGTCGAAGTATTACATAATTATATATATACTGTGACCATTGATAGTAGATCACATGCTCCACCGTCCATAATAATTTCAATGCCCGTACGTTCATGCATAGCTGCCTATACATAACTACTTACTAACTGCATGCATGCATTATATATGACATGCTTGTCCATGGGTGGCCTTTGCCACGGGTGCATGCTCACAAAAGGGGATTCGTATTTACATGTGCAAGCACAACTGGTCTTACACACACTGGCTACAACACAGGCACACATAGCGACAGTGAAAGGTGAATTCTGCAAACAGTTCCATTCTATGCAGTCATTTCTCCTCCTGCTCTGACCTGTCCAGTATCGCCTGCAGCTTCTTAATGATGAAGTCAAAGTACTTGATCCTCTCCTTGTTCCTGGCCGATGTGAGGTTCAGAACACCCTTCTTTGACACATGGTTCTCCCTCAGCCTGCAAAGGACAACATACACACACACAACTCTCCTTGCTATACACAACACATGGCTGTTACCATGGCAATTTAGCAGTCACTATAGCTAGTCATCACAGTATCTGAAACTACAGAATAAGGAAATTAACCCTTTTATACTAAGTGAACTGTACATGCACTTCTCTAGTGAAGGTTTGAATTTTGATCCATTCTCATTAATGTTAACATTTTGAATGGTATGACTGGTACACTTGGTATACAACTGTGAGGTGTAATGCTAGCCACAAACACGATTTGCACATACTTCTTCAAAAGCTGCAGGACCTCCTTGGGATGGACCTGGGGATACTTCTGGTTTCGGCTCTGATACTCTGCCAGATAGTCACTCCAGACCTCCCTTGAGAACATATCAAGGATCTGGGGGTGGAATGGGGAAAAGAATAGTATCATGACATCATCACCCAAGGGAAGTTCTCCCTAAGCAGTCACCCTCTCACCTGGCGAAGTTTGGCAAAGATGGCGACTGCATGGTCAGGATTCACCATTAGAACTCCATGGCATGCAAACTCTGCATCAAGAGATGCAGCAAGGTTCAGTAACATGTGATGGTGAGTGTGCGGCAGAGGTAGGTTAGTTGGTGGTAAGGACTTTGTTCTGACCTTCACATCGCGCTACGTCTATGGCAAATGACTCCAAGGCAGGCTTGCTTACAGCTGGCACCTGTGTGTGGTGGTTTTAGTGAGGAGTGAGTTGGGCATGTGTGTATGTGTGTGCGTGTGTGCGTGCTGTGTGTGCGTGTGTGTGTGTGTGCGTGCGTGTGTGTATGTGTGTGTGTGCTGTGTGTGTGCGTGTGTGTGTGTGTGTGTGTGCTGTGTGTGTGCTGTGTGTGTGTGTGTGTGTGCGTGCTGTGTGTGTGTGTGTGTGTATGTGTGTGTGTGTGTGTGTGTGTGTGTGTGCAAGGCATAAAGTTGTGTAAGGTGCTGTAGTAGCTCACGGCTGGGTTGAGAAGGATGGACTTCATCTCAGCCGCAAGGTGCTTCAATACATTCCCACTCAGTAGCTCAATAAACTCCTCCTACACGGAGCAAACAAGGGCCAAAACATCACTATCACACAAGACAGCACTTCAAACCCATATTAGAACTGTCAGCAGTGTGAAAGCATGCACACACGCATGCACGCACACACACACACACACACACACACACGCACTGCCCGATCCAATGTAGAACACTCTACCCGGTGATCACCTCACTTCACAAGCTACTCCTGCACACACACACACACACACACACACACACACACACACACACACACACACACACACACACACACACACACACACACACACACACACACACACACACACACACACACACACACACACACACACACACACACACACACACACACACACACACACACACACACACACACACACACACACACACACACACACTTACCGTCAACGAGTGCACAATAGTTAGAACTTGAAAATTTGATACAAGGAACTGGATGATCTCCTCAATGTACTGACTGGGCTGATGGCTGACAGTGGTGGTCACCCAGTTATAGGAGGCAGTCTCTGTGATACCCGTCAGCTTCAGCTTAAACTTGCCAATGATAGAAAACTCCGTGCTCCTCCTAGCATCCTGTGTGTGTGTGTGCATGAGTACAAGGGGGTCAAGAGAACAGATTACAACTATCTTAGTGGGCATTTGCCACACTAGGTCAGCGTTGTACCATTGGTATTGTGTGTGTGGTGATGCATTTAGAGAGAGATGCGTACGACCAACTCACATCAAATATTGAAGTGCCGTACAGACTCACAACCTGCATTCCCTCTCCGTCAGTTCTGGACGTATGGGAAGAACACAACATTCACACATACTGTAGTCACACACACACACACACACACACACACACACACACACACACACACACACACACACACACACACACACACACACACACACACACACACACACACACACACACACACACACACACACACACACACACACACACACACACACACACACACACACACACACACACACACACACACACACACACACACACACACACACACACACACACACACACACACACACACACACACACACACACACACACACACACACACACACACACTGTTATCTCGTCAGTCCAACAGTAGAGGCTGTCTGATCATGCCTATCCTACATCTACAACTAACAACACATCCCCTTCCGCAATCCCTCCCTCTCCACACCTTGTCTTCCGAGAGATGTACTTCTCCAGTTCTGGTGAGGCCTCCTTGAGGTGCTTGAGGTTGACCCAGAGCTGCACCAGTTCCTGTATCTGCAGCTTCTCCTCTTCAAGGATGCTGGCCAGACAGTGACTCATGGTACGGGTGAGGAGGAGGTTCAGAGACTTACGCACACACTCATCCAGCTCCGTCTGACTGCAGCCAGAGTGGGGTGGGTGGGGTGTGGGGGGTGGTGGGGGGGGAAGGGACGACACATCACAGAGAGGAGGAGGAAGAGCAGTAAAGTGTTACGAGATAGAGAGACTCGTTCACACTGGCCAAGTTCACAACAATTCCAGATCCTTCATCAGCTGTTGGCTACCTTCATCACTGAAGGAATTTCACCATTTAATCACTAATGAAGGTAGCTGAAAGGTGCCAAAACATCTGGAAATGTTGTGAACTTGGCCACTGTGTCCCAAGCAAATCAGATCTTAGTCTCACG
>OZ025877.1:7160140-7185140 GCA_964019415.1 Ianthella basta | reverse complement strand
GCTCAATTATAGCATCAATTCAATTGAGACATGCAGTACCAAAGTAATACGGAATACCAGATGTATGTTGACATATCCTGTTGCGTTTACTATCCCAACCTCGTGTTATCCTTGTATCATGGACACTATAACAGAGTGATATGTAAGGGGTCCATCACTGAATATTCAGACTCCACCCTATCACCATTCATTGATAATCAAATGTTTCATTCAACAATTTTATGCTGTATTTGTACAAATTTTGCGGGACTTTAAATTTTGTTCACTGGGGCACCAGATGCCCAATGTTTGTAGGGGATGCCGTATTCCCCGGTGAAGTTCACTGGGACACAGATACCCAATGTTTGCAGGGGATCCAGATGCCATCACCCACAAACTATCCTGCCAGTTGGTATGCTGTGTATTACGTATACTCGAATCCTTAAAGTAGTGTACCATATCTGTAAGTGCTTACTCTCTTACAAACTGTTCCCATAATGGTATCTTGTGTACTGCATGGTTGGAGTGAACATCACACTGCAAAAGGGTGTGCTCACTGTGGCAACCAATTCACACCAATTTGGGTGTCATCGTCACTCCCTATTTTAAACAATCAAGTCCTTCCTTCCCAGCACTGTGCTTCCAATTGCCCTCACAATCCTCGCCGGCATTCCTACTCTCTGCTCCACTTCACTGTCCATACTCCCATCACTACTGATCATTGTCCCAAAGTACTTCATTATGGGGTGCCATTCAGGTCAAAACTATGCTATTGAATTTTTGGTCAATTTAACTATCCTAGCATAAATCTTCCCCACCACACTTAATAAGCCTATTCCTCTGTAATTACCACACTCTGTCCTACACCCCTTCTTATAAATAGGTATAATTAGTAGGAAATTATATAATCTCATATAATTATACATTCTATTAAATTAAACATGACAACATGGCCATACTTCTCCTCACCTTCCCCGTCAAGGGCCACTACCCCTCCACTGCCAAGTGTGGGAAGGACATTGTCGTTGGCAGACAGAGACAGGAAGAATGCGAATGGAACCAGCCAGAGACAGAATGTGAAGTAAGCCATTATCTGGACAAGACGAGGCACAAGCACTGCTCAGTTGGTGAGGACAAAGGACACATTAACAGAACACGCTGTGGCATTGTGACAGATGAAAATTCAGTCTTCACAAGTGACAGTGGCCAAAATCTTAAAATATATCTACCACCAGGGTTAACCCCAGGGGTCTCTGGTTTTAGCCAACTAGATTCTTGTAGATTCCTGCCAAAACAGGCCAACTATTGCATATGCTTAAGTTAACCAATGTCACTATATTAGCATACACATGTGCGTGGGTGGAAACTTACTTCTGAGAATGGATACCAGTGTGCAGAGAAATGCCAGAAAGCAGCCACATGAGCTAAAATCAGAAGGACTACAGAACAAAGGGAGCACATAACAACCAAGAATAAGGTTGCCACTGGGCCTGGAGGAAGGGAAGGGCAACGCTTTAGACTCACGGCATCCTCCAATGAAGGGTGGTGAAGTGATGCTGATGAAAGGGAATGTGCTGAGTAAAGCACTGAGACAGATGTGTGCTCCTAGCCCAAGTAGAATCATCCAATTGGGAAGGCCATCAAACAGCCAGAGAGCGATGTGGAGAGCCATAACACCCTGAGTGATCAAAACAAAACCACTCCACATTGAAGTACTGCTAAATCGTCAAACACTTCCTGCAACAAGAAGCATCCTTCTTGCTCTTGTGACGATGGCTGAGGAGAGAACACCACCTCCTACACACACACACTCACCCAGACCATGATCCTCACAATCTTCTTGGCCTTGACAGTGTACTCTTCAATGAGCTCCGCTAGGTAATACAGTCCAGTGGCTGAACAGGCGGTTGAAACATACACACACAACTGATGCAATCGGAATTATAACTCACAGTAACCCATGCAGTTATTAAACCGATACACAGGGCAGTCACGACACGTCAGCACTTCCTGTCATTACATGCACTATTTTCTCACTCGATCACGCCCGCACTAACCGATTGACAAGACGGCGAAGCTGAACTGCACCGCAATCCCCAGCCAACTGAGAAGGTATAGGAGAGTGAACGCCATTTTCTTCTCGGCCACGCCTACCAAGGGAATTTCCCGGCTACCGCGCGGGACCTTAATTTACGTATAGTTATTATAGCACACTTTTTGCAAATGCAAACCATTATTAGAAAAGAGATGACTATACAGGGAAAGCTGTAGTTTTAATTGTGCTTCTCTTGTGATGCAGAAGAGGTGAATCAGTCACTGATACCTTCCCTGGTACTGCTTCGCCGCTAGCACTGTGTGAGACAGGATCAATGCTAGCAAGGGATGGTGCACTTGAATGCCGGCTGGCAAACTTGTAGCCTCCTCCTTGAGGGAGCTTCTTCTTCTGAGCCAGGCACAGGACAAAGGAAAAGGCAAGAATGGAGAGATGCTATTTGTCAACTTCCCAACATGTTCACAGGTAGCTATAAGCCTAGATAAATACAAATGTTTCGTCCATATGGTATCACACAGGGTTACATGCAGTGTCAACCATTGCCTTGCTGGGGGGAATAGTGGGTCTGATAACGAATGATCAAAGTTTTGACTGGGAGTACACACACACACGCGCGCGTGCACGGGAGAGTGATGGAGGTACACACAGATATATACACACACTTTCTCACCTTATCTTTGGCAGCAAGTGGATCCAAGACGCCCACCACTGGATTGGCACTGAACAGCTTGTTATAGTTTTGTTCACGATTCACAAGCTCCATCTGGTAGAGGCGCTTGTCAGCCTGCATGTGACCACACCCACAGAGCATGTGACCCCACCCACAGAGCACACACAACAACATACAAGTCATCATCAAACAATGGACATACATACATTGAAATGGCTCTGTTTAGAGAGGTGGACTGCTCTACAGAGGTGGCTGCTCTACAGAGGTGGACTACAATGTTTAAGTGCTACGTACAGAAGTACTCTTTGGGGCCAGGGAGGCTGGCTGCTCAGAGAGGTGGCTGCCTTACACAGTGACCTCTGTAGCTACGCTGTGCCTGGGAGCTAACTCACAATTGCCTCCTTCAACATAAACTCCTGTTGAGAGACAACCTTCTTCAGTTCTCTAATAGCATCCAAATCCTCCGGTCGGGACTCTCTCTCTGAGTACCTAACTTCAGCCGATTCCAACCTGAACGGATGGATGCGGACAAAGCATGGTGCACACATACCCCAGCACTGCCCCACTGCCCCATCCACTCACTGTTCTCTGAGATTCCTAATTTCTCCAACAAGAGTTTCCTTTGCCCTGTTAAACTCCCCAAGGTAGTCGCTGAGTTGCTGTCGGTGCTGGCTTGCCACTCCATCCAACTCCAGCTTGTGGGCTGCCACCAACTGCTGTTCACGATGCCTAGAGAGGAGAGGGGAAGAAAGGGGAGAGAGGAGGGGGAAGAGGGGTTGTAAAACACACTCTAGCACTGTATACAGAAGACTGTAGTCACAACATCACAGCCACAGCTAACATTAAATTGTATGCACACACACACACACACACACACACACACACACACACACACACACACACACACACACACACACACACACACACACACACACACACACACACACAGCAATTAATACAAACACATAGTAGAGCTCCTATTCCCTAACTACCTCATACATTACACAGACCCTATTTATGTACGTACATTGTACATACAAGTATCAATACCCATACACCAATTGCCTTTCCACTTGCCTGATTTTGTTGGCAGCATCCTTCCTCACAGCCTGCACCTCCTCTCCTTTCCTTGCCAGCTGGTTCTTCAGTTCCTGCAGTTCACTGCGGAGGCTCCTCCCCTCATGAGCCAGCTTCTCCTTTGAGGCAACCTCCTCCTTCAGCTTGGAATTCAAACTGTCTGAGGCAGACATCTGACGCACCAACTGGTGACAGGGATGGAAGAGGCACTGGTTGATCATGTCTCATAAGCCAGGCAGGTGGGAGTCTTAACACTCTACTTTGTTCATCACTCTACCCATAGCATAAGCACACGCGCACACACACACACACACACACACACACACACACACACACACACACACACACACACACACACACACACCTCTGCCTCCCGCTGAGCCAGCTCCTTCTCCAGCTTCACCCTCAGCCCTTCCATTGTCTGCTCATGCTCCAGTTGTGCCTGGGCAGCCTCCCTCGACTGAGCCTCACTCAACTCCTGCCTCAAGCGTTCTGCAACAGGGAGAGACCGTCACATCAGGCCAGCATACGTAGCACTCCACCCAAACACACAAAACCATACATACACAGACTCGGCCCACACACAGTGTCATACACAGTGTATTGCCCTATACATAACCACATAGTACATGAACGAGAACATTAAAACAGCGTGGCAATTGATCACTGTCATAAGGACATGCGCCCACCTAAGTCTCCACTGTTCTTCTCTGCTGCCTGTTTCAGAGCCTCTGCCTTCTCTCTCTCCAGTTTGTCCCTCAGAGCGTCCACAGCAATCCTGTCTGCCTCCCGCATTGTGCACACCTCTGTTCTGTGAGCACTCTGAAGCTGCTCCTCTAAGGAATGCAGAGCTGCTGCACCCTCCTCCCTCAGGCGGGCCTCCTCCAACTGGTGCTTGCTATGTAGCTCCTCCACAGCTGCTGCATGGTGCCTGCGCTCACGTGCCAGCTCCTTCTCTAGCTCTGCAACAGCGACACGACCCTCTTGATCCTTGGCCTCAACGTCAGCTGCAGCTTGCTCATACAAGCTCTTCAAGCGAGCTTCCAGACTAGCAACCTTTATACCACACACATGGGCATAGA
This sequence comes from Ianthella basta, assembly GCA_964019415.1. Taxonomy (NCBI): domain Eukaryota; kingdom Metazoa; phylum Porifera; class Demospongiae; order Verongiida; family Ianthellidae; genus Ianthella; species Ianthella basta. The sequence continues at coordinate 7,180,279 of OZ025877.1, read as the reverse complement.
AACAATATGTACATTATTCACAACACATCACACAACCCAGTGTATCACACTCTACCATACATTCAGTATACGTGCAGCAGGCCCCCTCCCTTCAAAAAAATTGGCAAGCCATGTTAACCTAGTATCGGTCCCCTTACTTCTCTTCTACTTCTACCCCCCCCCCCCCCCCCCCCCTTTACTCTTGGAACCTTGGTGGGAAGTTTCCAAACACAGTGCTGTATCAACAGTGCAATAGTAACACACTTGGTGACTGGGTTCAGTGTGCCACAGCACACATAATACAGTATTGCTCACCGTCTCCTTCAGCCTCTCCACCTCGGCCGTCCACTTGTCCTTCTCCTCCTGGACCTCCCTCTCTCTACGTGACACCAGCTCAGCACGGGTAGCATGAGACTCCTCTTGATGGCGAGCAGTCAACTCCAATCTGAGAGCAGCACACGCCTCCCTACAGTACGTACACATTACAAGCACACAGGATGATGAAGGCACTCTTTTCAATGAATCACAGAATACACTAGGAACAGTCAGTACTTGAAAGTTAAAATGTCTAAGAAAACTTAGAGACAAAGGAACATAATACGTTAGGATGACACTTCTCGTGTTACCAACTTTAATGAACAAATTGAACATAATATGCATGTGAAAATTGGTAGATTAAACATTTTGAAGAATTGAAACTGAATGCAATTAATTGCTCGAAAATTAACATACTCTTCACTTAACCTAATGTATTCAAGCCATACAGCAGTACAGACCTCCATTACTACACACCACACAGTCAGATAGACAGTAGACTAGGGGGTTTCAACACTACACAGGACCTCCTTCTCCTCCACTCACCTCAGCCTGGTGGACCACTGCCCCTCCAACGAGGAAGTGAGGCTCTCCTTTTGAGTCCTAAGCTCCTCCACTGCACTCTCCCTCACCTGCTTCAGCTCAGACTCTAGCCGCAACAAGTCACTCTACAAGTGGTGACACACACACATACGTACATACATACAACAGAGCAGGCAGCACTCTTCTGCACCATCCAACATCACAAGTTATACACTACACACACATACATACAATCTACATGTGTTCTAAGCTGACTGTATGTCAATGACTTGTGTGTTGTGTCTACCTTTAGGGATTCACACTCTGTCTCCCTCCTTCCCAGCTGCGCTCTCATCTGTGCCCCTTCCTTCTTTGCCACACTCAGCTCCCCTTCAAGACTGGCAATCTGCTGGCTGGCTGACCCAAGACCCTCTCTGCTGTCCTCCAAGATGGCCCTCAAACGTCTCACCTCTCCCTCTCTCTCTGACACAGCCGCAGCGCTGGATGCTAGCTTTTCCTCGAGAGCCCTCACTTGCTCGCTGTGATGCAGTGTTAGGGACTCCAGGTCAACCTCCCTTTTGGTGGAGAGTTCCCTCACCATCTTGTCTAACTCCTCCTTATGCAACATCTGCACAATACATATAATGTTATAGAGGCTCTTTAACACATCCTAACAGCAAGCTACGTATGCAGAGTACACACGGCATGAATGACCCTCGGCAATAGTGTGTGTGCATGCTACGCATGCTACAGAAAGATGTATCAATGGAGAGATTGCATGCCTGACGAAGCTCGTAATGGGTGAAATGTTGCATTGAATGGAATAGTTATCAGAAAGAAATTTTGCCGGTGGGGTCAATTGTCTAAAGGAAATATCATTCTACTACCAGATCTGCAACCCGAGTTGGGTGCTGCCCACCTTCAGTCTCTCAATCTCCTGCTCCAATTGCTGTCTGGTCTCCTGCATGGCTTGATGCCTCTGCTCCACCAGCTCCTGCTCACGAACACTCAACTGCGTCTGCGCACACTCAATCTCCCTTGCATACTGCAGACACAGCTCCTCCTTCTCCTTGGCCACTCGCTCTAGCTCCTGGGTGAGGGCCTGCACTCGGCCACTGTGCTCAGTAGAGGCACTCTCCCGGCTGCTCAGAAGGGCAGCCTTCTCTTTCTCCAGATCAGCAATTTGGGCCTTCAGTGTCACCTCGACTCGCTGGAGTGCCTTAATCTTTGCCTTCTCATCCACATGGGCAGCCTCAAGTCGAGCATGGGTAGCTGAATAAATTTGATCATAGGCAATAAAAAGGGGCATAAGCCACATGCATATGTTTATGACAGTAGCAGAAGTGGAGAAGAAAAATTGCAGTGAAGGCTTACTCAAAGACACACACATGTACACATACAATGATAGCTGTAAGATATTATACGAAGAAGCTGAAAGTTCAGAATGACAGTGGAGAATAGAGGGGAGCTGTAATGAGTGAGACGCAGCGTATTGTAAACTGCACATCAGTTAAGTAGCCTAGGGGTGCATGATTCTGGAGCAAATACACAGCAGAACAATGCAAATGTAGACACTAAAACGTTTCAACCAAGAAGGTCTTCGTCAATTACAAATGCTGATCACCTTCATGGCCAAACACCTAACAATCTGCATTGCTCCACAACGTGTTTCACTCCAGAATCATTTCCCTCTGTCTATACGTACCATGCCAAAGAGCCTCAATGACATCACTGCCAGTTAGTTAAAGCAGTAATACACTGAATGTGGCGCTGTAGCATGCACAGGAACACTCTCCCCCACCTGACATTGCGGTCAACTCCTGTGACTGTTGCCGGTACTTCTCCTGGGACAGATCCAGCTCCAGACGAAGGTCAGCCACCTGCCTGCGAAGGCCATCTCTCTCCCTCTCCAGCCCTTTCAGCCTGGACTCTGTGTCGCCCAGGGTGCAGCGATTCTCCTCCTCCGCCTGCTCAAGTTCGCACAGCTTTTGCTCAGCAGTGGTGTACCTGTCTTCAGCCTCACGCAGGGAGCCAGTCAGTGAGGATATCCTCTGGTTCAGTTGCTGTGTCTCTGCACTGTGGTTGGACTCCAGAGCCTTCTGCCTCTCTTGCCACTCCTGTGTCATCATTGCAAGCTTGTGATCATGTGACTGCGCACTCTCATTGTGCTGGACTAGAAGGTCTCTCTTTTGTGCATCCTTGAGTTCCTGCACTTCACTACAGTGTGCCACCCGCTGTGCCTCCATCTCTGCCTCACAACGTTTTCTCTCCTGCTGTGCAGTCTCCCTCAATTCCTGCAACTCTCGCTCATACATTGTTCGCACCTTCTTTATGTTCTCTGGCAAAACCACGTCACACCAATTCTGCAGTGTGGCTAGCTTAGTCTTCTCCTCTGCTAAATCCTCCCTTGTAGCAGTTACATCAGCTCTGACGTCTTTCAAGCTCGCATCGTGCTTTAGGCGAAGAGTCCCTAAATCCCTCTGGTGCTGCTGCGCCATCTCCTCTCTCTCCTCCCTCAATTGAGTGTTCACCTTTTGAAGGCTATTTAGCTGGTTGTTGCTAGCAGACACGTGTTCTCTCAGCTTCCCTACCTCCCTCGAATTATCATCTTGTTCCTTCTTCATTCTCTCCTGGTGATCGGCTACGAGTCTTCTGACCTCTTCTTCGTGTATCGATTTGAGATGTTGTACAAAGTTGTTGTGTTCTTCGTTCTGCACGTTCAATTGATAGATGACTTTGGTGAGTTGAGCTATCTTCTTCATTGTCCTGTGCTGGTATTCTTGCGGGAGATTTTGATCGAGAAAGCCAGGTTGGCCGCGACTGATTAAACCGCCCCCGGCCTTCGAAGAAGCGGCCATTTTACTCCTTTGACTTTGTTGCTAGGAGAAACAGAATGAACTATGAATATCGCTATCATGTGGCAGTCACCTGATGAAAGGAAACATGGGCGTATGCGGTGCCTCGGATCTTCGGGCATAAAACCACCCACAGTGACAGTATACCGACACATTCGATCACTGTAGTGCAGCTGAAAGAGCGACCATGGTTCTGAGTTTCAGAAGAAGGCAAGATACCTGGCAGAGGCTCCACGGAAAGCCCGCCAGAGAGCGCCACTTCACGTCTATGGTGTGCAGCATTGCCGCCGTCATCTCGCTCGCCGTGGCTGTGGGCCTACCGTGGTGGGCCATTGGAAACAGCACCAGCACCACCAGTAATGAGAAGAAGAGCTGTTACTTTGAATTTGGACTGGTCACTATTAGGGTGATGTCCGACCAAGGAACTACTACCTACTCATGTGAGTCATAAGGGCATCCCGTGGTAGGTGGCAACCTTGTCACTTCTGTGCGTACCATGCCACACTTGTATACACTACACCATTGTGTGAGCCCAAGTTGCAGGATCAGGTATATAGAACAGGCCAGACATATCCACATACACATGTGTTAACGTATGAACATTTTGGGAGGGCTGTCCATTTACGTGATGTTTAGTGAAGTTATTTTCCATTCTGTATTTCTCTGTAATGTGATGGTGGTGGTGAGTGTTGTGAGGGAATATAGTGATGGGTCCGCTGTATGCATTAGTATAACACCTTAACGCTGTCCATCGAACGAATTACTTATTTGGGCCTAGTGTAGACCTAGCTGCAAGTTGTAGCTAATTTGTCATTTTCTCCTTAACTCAATGTTGTGTGTGTGGGGGGGGGGGGGGGGGGGAGGGGGAGCATGTCAGCAATCTTAAAGGAAGACAGATAGTGAACAGCAGTGATGGAGGCTGGATGTTTGGGGGTCGTGTCTGCTGACATTGGTGGCATATTTAAGTTCAGCCCCCGTACAAGTGACCTTCCTTCACTGGTAGCTGGGCAGTCTGTGGGAGTCGTGGGATACTCTATCCCTATCTTAGCTGTGCATTCTTGCCTAGATGTACTTACTACTTTTTTACTGTAATATGATTGGCACTCAAGAGGTCACCATGTGGAGCAAGGGATGCTACCGCCATCACAGAGGCGTATAAGGAATGCGATTAGTATACCAGAGGTACATGACTGACTCTTCTTCATCTTTCCACGGCTCACTTGGTTGAACATGACCCTCTGATTAATTTCTTTGATCCACTTAGACGGGGGTGACCTCATATCTGAGCTCTGTGGCTTTTATGCATGCCAGAAATTGTATTATGTAGCAGTCGCTGAAGAGGGAAGTGTCTATGAGGTGAATGCACAGGATGCAGTGGACATTGTTCGTTGCTTCTGGAAATAATGAGCTGTGGAAGCTGTGCTTTTATGTTGTTGCTAGGGGTATGGTTGGACTTATTTTGTATTGTGGATCTGGCATTTTTTGTGATTTTATATGGAGACCCAGCCGATTATCAATCCTTTTCACATGTGCACACATGTGAAGTACCGTACAAGTAACTGTAGAAACTGTCACACATGTTGTTAAGGACACAAGGTCCATGTTGAAACTACTTTCTATACCTTCCATTTCCGTTTGTTGGATGCCGCCACTTCCTCACCTGTGCACCAGTTTTGGTCTGTAGAGGTGCTCCATCCCATAATGCATCTACAGTCCACCCCAAAGAGATCCCACCCCTCTTATTCAGCTGTCCTGTGATCTTGTAATCTCATTGACTTGTTGTACAGTAGCGTTTCTCTCCTCTGCACAACTCCTTGTTTCAGAGGTAGTTTTGTACACATCTCTGTGTAGCTGGAAGAGTAGACACTGTCCGCATCAGAGAGGTGTCCTGTATTCAGAGTGTCCTTTATAAAGCATTCCACACATTTGTTTGTAAGGCACAGCATATCTGTATGAATAGCTTCATTTGCTGTGATGATGTCTTCCTCCCTGTGATGTGGTTAGTGGGTGGCTACAATGCAGTTTGGTTTAGCATTCCTTAGGGTCCAGCAGTCTTCAGCCTTTGGATAGGTGTTTCTCTGTTTTGGCTTTCATTTTCAGCCTTCTGTTCATGTGTTGTCTTGTGTGTGTGTGGGGGGGGGGTGGGTGTGTGTGAACCACAAACCACTGGGGAAAGTAAGGAACTTGTATAATTCTCTGTTAGGTGCTAGCACACATTCCAGTGTATAGCACTGGTAGTACAACTTATGCTAGCCACCTAGACATTACCAAGTGTAGGAGGAGAATTCTATGACCATGAGCCCAGGATGGATACTCTAATGCCGTCACTCAAGGCAGTACCCCACCTCTCTCATCTCATGGGTTTTGCAAGCCCATAGATGAGTACCCCTACTGCACCAAGGAGGGCATGCAACTGGGGTGATAAGGCTGGTGTCTCCGCAGCCAACAGTACCACCGGTCTTGTTGCCACCTGCTGGCTCACCCCATTAATGGTGTCCACATAGCCAAGCCTTGGCAGTGGTGTTACAAGTACAGGTGTGTGTGTGTGTGTGTGCGTCTGTAATTGTTTAAGGGATGGGTAGAGGAAGGCTCGCACTACAAACACTTCAAATAAAGTGGGTCCGCATACCACGAGGGTACACATGCGTTGTGGTCTCATACTTTCACCTTGCGTGACTGGCATTTGTGGTTCAGTCCACAGTGACTTCCCCCAGGCACAGACGGAGTGTGTCTGGTGCCAGGTGGGCCACCCATGGGTGAAGTCATCCATTCCAATAAACCCCTTAGTGATCATCGTTCATGTGTGTCACTGCCTGTTGTTCAGATTGCATCAATTTTCATAGTATTGTTATCATGGCATAATTATGTTATGTATAATATGCCTATTGCAGCAGTGTATGTATGTGCGTATGTGTATGTACAGTGAAGTCCCCTTGGGTTGAAGGACCCTCTGAATTAAAGACACGTAGGACACTTGGGCCTGTCCCAATCTAATTCAAGGTGTCTAGAATAGACAGATGTCAGTCTACAGTTAGTTATCTTGTGATGTGATAAATGTTTGATTGTGAATGTGGTGAGTGTACGTATGGTGTTTATTGTGGTGGAGTTTAAATGGATTAGTGATAGCAGCTGTCTATCCTCTCCTCTTCCCTTCCCCTCTTCTCCTCTTTCATCTCTTTCCTCCCCTCTACCCTCCTCTCACACCTCCCTTCTCCTCTCCCCCCTTCTTCTGTCCCTCTCCTCCCCCTCTCCTCCCTCTCTCTCCCCTTGCCTCTCCTCCCCCTCTCCTCCCTCTCTCTCCCCTTGCCTCTCCTCCCTCCCCCCCCCCCCCCTCAATTCTCCCTCCACAGTGTCAGCTTTCTACAGTGTGCTGCAACAAGTCATTGTGGCCTGTATCCTCTGCCTGGTTGCATGCACATTTGTACTTCAGTGCATTGCAGGTATTGTCAGTGCAGGCTACCCCAGAGAGAGGTTCGAGTTCCTCAGGCACTTTTCTGTATTCAACATAGTGTCCTGTAAGTACTGGTTCGATAATATGTGTTTATGATACTTGCGTGTATTGCATTCAGTGTTTATATGCAAGTTTATGTATTATATTGCTGTGGAAACCCTGTATTAGAGATGATCTTCCAGTGCTGGCCCGAGTCCCTTTGTTTACATGAAAATGTGTATTGTAATATTGAAAGTACAGGAGCAGTAGGCATGACTAATGGGTGAACATGTGCCCTTTCACAATCTTGAAACATGGCTTCCATTTAGGTGGATAGAGCCTGAAGGGGGTCTGCAGCAGCTGTGTGTGTGTGTGTGTGTGTGTGTGTGTGTGTGTGTGTGTGTGTGTGTGTGTGTGTGTGTGTGTGTGGTGTGTGTGGTGTGTGGTGTGTGTGTGTGTGTGTGTGTGTGTAAGTTAACCTTTAACACTGCTTCCCATTGCATGCAGTGTGATATCTAAGAATTTCCTCAAGAGGGGCACAAATCTGTGGTCCCTAGAATTAAGGGGGCAGCACTATGCTAACATATGGCTTGCCAAATTTTCAATGGGGGGGGGGGGGGGGGACCACAAAGGGGGCACTACCCCCCCCCCCCCCTCAAATGCACCCCTGATTTGGTAGAGCAGAAGTTAAATGGGAATGGGATTTCAGCTGTGTGTTGTACAGTAGGAGGGTGGGTGTGAGGGAGAGAGGGAAGGAGGGTGTGAGGGAGAGAGGGAGGGAGCTAGAGTTAGAGGTAAAGGGGGGAGAATAGAAGGAAAGAGGGGGGGGGGGGGGAGAAGAGGATGGATTGTGTCAGGGATAATGTATAAGTTAGTTTTGTATGGTAGTCATTTGCTTGATGACGTCATCCCTCTCCCCTTCCTCCCTTTCTCTTCTGTAGTAATATGTGTAGTAACCTCAGGTGGATTCTGGTTGTGGGTATGCGAGTTGTTTCCTAGAAGAACTACAGATGTTGACAACAATAGTATATATAAAGGAGAGCTGGGCACTTTATGTGGCCAAGTGTCCTTCCCCGAAGTAACCTTCCACGCAGGGTTCTATGTCTGCACCCTCAGTGGTATTTTTTGTCTGATCGCTCTCTCCATCAACATGATCTGCTCGCGAACAGCAGCGGACAGAAGACGCAGAGAGAGGCAAAGGCTGAGGCACCGAGAGAGAAACTTTGATGCCTTCCTCTCAAGGAATGTTACAGAGATGCAAGCCCGAACTAATCATTCCTCGTCCAATCCTGAACCCTCTCCACCACCCCCACCCCCGCCCCCGTCATCACCACCACCACTGCCACCCGAGCTGTCAGACACAGACGGCTACACTACCTCAGAGGGGGAGATGACAGATGTGGAAAATCCACCTCCGTATGCTCCGTAGAGTACAAATCTGTGGGCCGGCGGTGTTTTAGTTTTTTTTTTCACAGTTGATACTCTGGTGTCCTTCCCGCAGTAATTGTTAGTGAGGCGCATGCTAACTCTAATTATTCCCTTGCCTCAAATGTACACCACATTTTATATTGTAAATGTATGCAGTTGTGCATGTACACGCAATGTACATGTGTACTGTTTGTTAGTCCATGTTAACTGTATAAAAGTGCATGAGCTGTTTAACAAGGAATTATACTCTAACTGTATTATTTCAATATTATTTTGCATTTGAGTTGACTCTTAACAGTCTGCATCACTACCCATTTACAATATAACTTAAATTTTACCATTAAACTATTCAAACTATTCATTTGCATGATAATATATTTTATGCACGTTGTGTGTGTTCTTGCATGGAGTCAGTGTGTATCCCAAACACATGTATATTAATATTGAGAGGGTAGAGTGTATTCACATGGATCATGACTGATATCGAAGCACAGTTGGCAAGCAAATTAATGCATAGGTTAGGCAAGGTTTTCAACCCTGTTGTGAAGCTGGTATTAGAGAACCAACCCTTTCTGATGCCTGAGCCAGCTGAGAAGCCCTCACTTCAAATTAATGCATAGTTCTGTCTAACAGTGTTGGGAAGAGAGTGTGTTACATTAGAAATTGCTGAGCTTGCACATGACCACTCACTCAGCCTGTCACATGATGACAACCCACAGCACAATGCACCCCTTATCCTGTACGCAGTTGACAAAGACCTTCAGGTCGAAACGTCCTGCATTTGATTGATTTATCATTATCAGTTGTGTCTTGCTCAAGAATCTCGTATCATTGTATTATCAACGCAACTATGAGCCTCTAAAATATCATTGACTCCACAGCACGTTATCTAGTAATGCCATTTGACAGACATCACGTACAGCTGTGCTGAGGTGGCTGTCACAAGACACCGGGTGCAGCCTGGTATGTGGAAGTCTCTAAGAGAATGAGCGGTAACTATTCCAATAGAATGTGGTTAGGTGGCTGCGCGCATACAGATACTGAGAGATTCACACACCTAGGGGAGCAGGACATGGCCGAGTTAAACTGCAAGCCATGCAGTGGAAGACACGTGCACGGCCAGAGCACTGAGCAGAAAACTGAATTGAGCTAGTGCACGGCCTGCTGTGTGGCACGCTGCCCTACTTGTGTACAGAGTTACCAGTACATGTGTACTTCAGAGTAATAGGAAGACAGATTACCAGCATACAGTGAAACCTGTCTAAGATGTCTCCTGAGCATGTATACAACAACACAGAGTTTATTTCGATATCAACTCTCTGATATTTTGATACCTTCTGATATGCATGTGTTTTAACACACATACACACAGCCACAAGTTACATCAATACTACGCACAGTACGTGAGTGTTAGAATGTATCCCAGGTATTGTCACTGCCCAGGGGAGGGGCTCCCACTCCTGCCCCGCCCCTGCCTCTCTTTCTCCAGCCGCTTCACGTAAGACCATGTGTCGAGTGACAACTCCGCCTCCCCATAACTTAGGGACACTAACCTGGAGAAGAAGGGGAAAGATTGCGATTGTTAATAGAAACAATTCAAGTCCTGAAAGAAGTAGGAATGTACGTATACTACAGTGGAGCCTCATTAATAAAGGCCAGACTGAATCCAGGACAGCTCTCTGAAGAGAGCAGTTGTCAGCATCCCAGCTACACAGAGATGTGTACAAACTACCTCTGACATTAGGACACTTCTCCAATACTTGGGCCTTTCCCAAACTTTCCCAAAGGTGCCCAGAACAGAGACACACCACTGTGCAATAATGCCACAGTTGAAGTCATCAACCACAGACATTGGTACTCTCGAGGTGGAAGCACTATTTGGGCGCAAACACTAACAAAAACCATTAGCTCGAATGAGTCAGAATACTTCATGCTTGAATCACTTCCCTACTTCCTATCCACAAGTGGCAGTGAATCTACCACAACACACACATATACAGGGGTGTACAAACATTTCCCACAGAACAAGAATAGATGTGAGGGTGGTGGCGTGTGCCTCTAGAAACACACACATGTTCATGGAAAAACCACCTGGCAGAAAACCTCAGAAACAAGGAAGGGGCCAGTTACATGCAACAACCCAGGTCAACATTTGCTGGCTTCATGGCTCTTTGGATGTGTTTACACCATTCCTACATCTGGCACCATTTCGCAGCACCACACATACACATACCTGGCTATGCACAATAGCATATGAAAGACATCAGCGTTCATTGCTTCAGGGACCACTTTTCTCATATCCACAAAATCCTGTTCCAAAGTGCCACGTATGTGATCGGGCAGACTGTGGGAGAGAAGGCGATGGAGTCCAATGTACGTTCGGAGACGGCTCCACTGTTCACCTGTCACACTCCTCAGGAGATCTGTAATGGGCGGGGTCATGGGTGGCTTGGACACGCCCTCCTTCGGGATCAGCTTGATATGGCAGTCAGCCTGCATAGGGTGAAGAGCAGTGTGTGTATGTGTGTACACATGTACGACAACTGGTACAAGTTGGTCTAGTACAGTACACAACTAGCTCCTGAAATGGCCGCATTAAAGGCTGCTTCGTACAAGAAATGCATCGCCTCTGTGCAGCACAACGTATCGAAACAGCGCTAACGTGAGGTTGAATGTGTTCAACTTTGAAGACAGTTCACTCAACACTAGTACATGTCACATAACATGGTGTAATGTGGCCACTGTGAAAGTTCGGAAGTGAGAAATTGTGTCGCCACATAGTGCCATGTTGCACTACTGTACACACGGAAGTGCCAGCCTAGAAGCAGTGAGCCACCTTCCCAAGGCTGGGTGGGTTCAGGCATGTGATGTACGTATTGATGCCACTTGGGGCCAGGGGGAGCTGGTTGCTGGTGGCAGGTACAGTGCGTGGCAGTGACCACAACAGACAGGTTCTACTTTGTGCGTGTGCGTGCCACATAAGCATGCCATATGCATCAAATGCGCGTGCATGTGCAGATTTCCCACAAGGAATAAATGCATGAATGAGCCACAGTTCAGCTCACTGACTCTGTTGTACTTCGACCCCATGCACTCCCACGTTCCCAAAGAACACACCACCACAACACTTATTCTTCAAAGTGCAAAAACAACAACCTTTCACCCATCAATGAAGAGAACAAAGTGTTTCCCATATACCATTGCACAGCTGAACAGTGCACTCAAATCATACCCCGCGGCTAGGAACCTTTACCACTCAATGAACACTTGAAGACCACCATCAGCTGTTCCTTACATGGAAGGCCTTAAGTACTGTCTACTGATCATCTCCTCATGATTGAAACTCTGCAATCGATCACAAACCAATATTATACATAGGTCATATGATTTCATTCAAAACCTTGTCCCACTAGGTAGCATCTCAGGTAGTTCCTTCCTATCACATCATCGACTTATGAAGTGGGAAGAACCCTCAATGCATGACTTTACCAAATTAGCAAGCTAAAGCATTCGATTAGCCCACTCCAGTATTCATTGCACAGCGGAACAAAAGGAACGCTAGACACACTCAGCCATACAATAAAGGGAATGCAGTTACACGTGGCGGAAGAGTTGGCTTCTGCTAGCGGCAAGAAAGTACTTCAAGAGCTGACAAAACAGGTCAACATGTGTCCCTTCCTACTCTCCTGGAGGAAAGGTCAAGGCAGTCTCCACCACACAGCTACTCAATAAGAGGAACTAGTGGTACAGTTTACACAAGCTATGCATTACTTCCGACACATCCCCATCAGTTATCTGGGGATGTGCGTGTAAGTATATCCTGTGTGGGTGTGTGCGTGTGTGTGTATGTGTGTGCGTGCGCGCGTGTGTGTGCATGTACGTGTGTGTATGTGCGTGTGTGTGCGGGTGTGTGTGTGTGTGTGCATGTGTGTGTGCGTGCATGCAGAGTGTGACTTACTGGTAAAAGTGATCTTCCCTCTGACAGAATCAACACCGGCTGCAATTAAAGAAAATGGCACTAGTCAGTCAGTTTGGCGAGAAAGGCTTGCTATAAAACACACACACACACACACACACACACACACACACACACACACACACACACACACACACACACACACACACACACACACACACATACACACCATCACACCAACACAGTCATCCTCACACAACACAGGAAAGTCACCCTCACCCACGCCCTTATCCCACCCAACCCACACCCCACACTCACTCCACACACCACAAACTCACCCCACACTCACCCCAACTCCACATCCCCACTCACCCGCCCTCATCATCACCCCACACTCACCCTAACTCCACACACACACACACTAACCCACCCTCATCCTCACCACACACTCACCCTAACTCCACACACACACATTCACCCACCCTCATCATCACCACACACTCACAATGTTGCAAGCAAAGTCAGTTGAATGGTACTGAAAGTCGTAGGCCACCCTCTGCCACTGGATGAGGCTGTTTAGTGAGGACAGGCTCTGGAGCCCATGAGCGTCCAGCTGACCAGCGGTAAGGACGGTCTCATCCACAAGGAGGTGAGTGCCTGGTGGAGGAGTGTGTGGTGGGTGAATGAGAGGAGAGTGTTGGAAAGAGGGGAAGGCAACTAACCGTCAGACAGCTGCAGTGTCCCAGTCACAAGACGGTTGGCCTCGTAGTCCTTCTTTGGGCAGAGTGCCCCCTTGTTCATGTTGTCGAGGGTCATGGGAAATACATGGCACTGGGAGAGGAATGAGGGGAGGGAAGGAGGAGGGGAGGGGAGGAGGGAAGGGGAGGGGAGAGGAGGGGAGGAGGAGGGGAGGGGAGGAGGGAAGGGGAGGTGAGGGGAGGGAAGGGGAGGAGGAGGGGAGGTGAGGAGAGGGGAGGGGAGGAGGAGGGGAGGGGAGGAGGGGAGGGGAGGGGAGGGGAGGGGAGGAGGAGGGAAATGGAGAGTAAGAGGGAGGACGGGGCCTCAAGTTTGTTGTTTTGCTTCTTTTATTACAGATTTGGGAATCAGTCTGAACCCACTCACAAAATAATAAAGCCTCAATTATCACATTTACACATTCACAGCTCATTTCATATGTACGCACCAGCCATTCATAAAATATTCTATTCACATACATTACAGCCCATGCAGTAAACCTCAAGCATGGTACGGCTGCCACACATTCACCTTTGTCACAAGTTGTGTTATAACAGCAGCCAAGCCTTCCACACAGGATGCAGCCACTGGAGCTGGAAACCCAAAGATGTTCACAGCGAACTTACCGAGGGCCATCATATCCGTCCGTGCGTACCTGCACAGAAAGGCATCACACAGAGACAGTATTCAGTGGTGGATTTAGGATTTCTGCAAGAGGGTTTCTTAAGCAGTTACATGGATGCGTGGATGCAGCTGAAGTATTGCCACCACACCTATTTCTGGATTAAACCTGCTCAATATCCTACAAAAGACTAGCAAATGGGGGTTTCCTTTGCACCCGTGGATCACCCCAGACCCGCCACTGGCATTATACACTATTGGGGGGGGGGGGGGGGGGGGAGGGGAGAGGGCAACAGCCACTACACCAGTTGGTTGTAACACCTAACACACTAGCAGTCTAAACAGCAGCTCAAACAGACAAGAGTGAGTTGGTCTAGCAGTCTAGGCAGCTCACACAGACAAGAGTGAGTTGGTCTAGCAGTCTAGGCAGCTCACACAGACAATAGTGAGTTGGTCTAGCAGTCTAGGCAGCTCACACAGACAAGAGTGAGTTGGTCTAGCAGTCTAGGCAACTCACACAGACGAGAGTGAGTTGGTCTAGCCGTCTAGGGAGCTCACACAGACAAAAGTGAATTGGTCTAGCAGTCTAGGCAACTCACACAGACAAGAGTGATTTGGTCTAGCAGTCTAGGCAGCTCACACAGACAAGAGTGAGTTGGTCTAGCAGTCTAGGCAACTCACACAGACGAGAGTGAGTTGGTCTAGCCGTCTAGGGAGCTCACACAGACAATAGTGAGTCGGTGTAGCAGTCTAGGCAACTCACACAGACAAGAGTGAGTTGGTCTAGCAGTCTAGGCAGCTCACACAGACAAGAGTGAGTTGGTCTAGCAGTCTAGGCAGCTCACACAGACAAGAGTGAGTTGGTCTAGCAGTCTAGGCAGCTCACACAGACAAGAGTGAGTTGGTCTAGCCGTCTAGGCAGCTCACACAGACAAGAGTGAGTTGGTCTAGCCATCTAGGCAGCTCACACAGACAAGAGTGAGTTGGTCTAGCACTCTAGGCAGCAGCTCACACAGACAAGAGTGAGTTGGTCTAGCAGTCTAGGCAGCTCACACAGAAGACAGCAGGTGAAGAAGGAGGTACTCAGCAGCAATTCTATCTCCAAGCAGAACGCTCGACAGGAGATCCATCAGCTCCACGCGGGCAGTGGCCAGTGATGCCCGCATAGACTCAAACACTGTTGCAATGGAAGCAGAGAGTGAAGACAAGAAGGGCACTGCAGTGGCTCTAACAAACTACATACTGTGATGTAGTGACTGCACATGTACATCATACACCAGTTAACCATCCACATTCTACATTCAGTCCACACCGCACTGATACAGGTGGTCTGACATATCATTTGAGATGACCTCAAGCATTCTGTGCATATTCCGCATACGGATATGACTCTGACAGGACTATCAATTGTGTATGTAGCAATGCACAGCACATCTTGCAGCTTCACGGAACTATGTGTGCACACACTTCACAGAATCCAAGCACAATGAATGCGGCAGTGTCTGTGTGCCTACTGCTCTCTGGAACTCACCTTCCTGTTTAACTGGTACCGCAAGACCAGGAGGGAGGAGCGGGTTGGAGTGGGAGAGTTTGTTAGCAATGATGCAATGTAGGCGTGGCACAAGGGAAGGGGGCGGGGAGTGGGCCTTTCTCTCCGCCTCTGTCTCTGCAAACATGTCACCTGGATCAACAAAGCTATCAACCGATGCTTCTCCTCCACCAGATGTCCTAAGCGACAGCAGACAAAGGAGAACAAGCTAGTAATTGGCCCCTTTACCAGGAGTAGAGGACTCTGGCTAAACTGCAACTTGGAGAGACAGGCTCAAACAAACATATTTTGAAAGACCACAGTGCATGTGTGTACTGACATTCTGGTTGTCCATTCTGGGTACCAGAGCCGAATGCATGTTATTACACATATACATAGTGTATCTATCTACTATAATATCTCTAGATCACAATCTATATATTACACGTTATACATAGTATCATTAGATCAGACACAAAGTCTGTATTCTGCTCAATGTGGGTTGTTTCCTCCCTCAGTAGACAGAGAGCTGTCTGCCCAATCTGTGTGTAAGCAAGTGTCTCTTACTCCAGAACACAGCCGTGCCTCATCTCGCCCAGCCACTTACTGGTGGTGAACAAGGACTGGGTCGACGGAGAGGACACCGATGACCTCAATAATGTCATTCAACTTGAAGTCCTCAGCACCTTGGTACAGCTTGACCAGACAGGCCGGGCCAGTCTCTCCAGGAAGTGGGAAGTTGAGGTGATGGGAGGGAGGGGAGGATCTGGGCTGGGAGGATGAGAGAGCAGAATCGGATGCAGAGTCCTTTTGTTTCTTTCGAGCTGGCTGTGAATCAGATGGTGTCTGGTCTGCGGGCACATGATGTGCATCTGCTGCCTCCCTCAGTGGCGAGGGAGAGTCCGTTTCCATGGAGTCTTCACTGACGGGACTGGTCACTTGTACGCTAGGGCTGTCATCACAGTCGTCAGATGCTTTTCGTTTCGTCATGCTTTTTCTTCCTGGGGATGTCTCTACTTCCATGGCAGAAGCAGAGGAATCAAAAGCCTTGACCAGTCAAGGTGAAGAACCCAACTGCTTCCCTTACAGTAACTACAAAACCACCATGACCAAACACACAAAGACAACACACTTCCACCAGATGAACCACCACCGCTACACGCTGTCCCAGTAGCAATGCACCACCACACAAACCACAAACAACAACTGCTAGTTTCAGCGTGGGCAGCATTATGATCAAATGCACTTTGCCTGCTTAATTAAGTTCTGTTTCACTTCATATTCCTTATCCAGTAGCTACTACTTTTAGCAAGGCTTCTAACATTCCATTGTATGCCCTAGTTGTATATAATTATAATTATAGTACTGTTCGTACGTAAGTAAACTGTTTATACAAGATTGTGACGATAAAGCAACCACAAGTTTTCTATTCAAAGATTCAGCTGGTATAAAAGGATTGGTACCATTGTCAGGTAGGGTGCACTGTGCCCAGGGATGTCGAGTCAACAGGTAACACAAAGTGTTGCACTATAATGTTGAGGTCGATCTCTGTACATGAGTGTGCCACGGTTAGACATTTCATTCACCAACCACTGAATCGGAATGGAGTTCCCGCAGTACTTGCGCACACAGCATTGCTTCTGAGTGTGAGTTGTGTGTGTATACGTACTGGAAAACTTTTATCACATTCTAATAGTATTCAATGTAATTTTGTATAACAATTGACAAGCCCAAATAACTTGTGAAATATAAATTTACCCCTTTCTGGTTTTATAATTTGAGTAGAGTGATTGATATTCCTTCCGTTCTCACAGTTCTTTTCTTCCACACTTTACTGCTTAACACTCCCTTTATATAAAAACATTTATAAACACTCCCCCCCACCCCACCCCACCCCCATCCACACACGCACTGTTACCATACTGCAGAGGATAGATACAGCCTTGGCCCAAGCAGTCTCTCCTGGGAGAGGGATGCAGTAGAATGCCTGTCTCTCCTCTGTGACGCTCTTGGGTGAGTCAAAATTGATGACGTGAGTGGGCGGGTGGTGAGACACGTCAGTGTACTTGCCGCAGCGAACAGTCTACCCATGCAGTGAGGGGGAGAGGGAGAGAGGTGTTTAACAGACAAGTAACTAGCAGCACAGTGGAGAAGAAGGAAGTGTGTAGTGTGAGGGATAGAGAGAGGGAGGTGTTTAACAGACAAGTAACTAGCACCACAGTGGAGAAGAAGGGAGTGTGCGTGTGTGAGGGGAGAGGACGTTCTTGAAACTGAAGCTATTGCTGAATCAAAAGACAATTAAATGCATTGGATAATCTTTGTGTCTTAGGTGATATTAAATTTCTGTTAAATTCAATACTACCTATCCAATATGTTAATACAATTATACAATGGTTAGCCATCACCATACAATACACCAGCGAGGGGAGTGGTACACCAGCGAGTGGAGTGGTACACCAGCGAGTGGAGTGGTACACCAGCGAGTGGAGTGGTACACCAGCGAGTGGAGTGGTACACCAGCGAGTGGAGTGCTAAATACTGCAGCAATGTGTAGTAGCTATGATGGTGCAGGGTTGCATTTTTGCTCATTGGGCAACAGTAAATCGAATCCGTCACTTTAATAGGAAGGCTAAAGGAACAAAATGGAGGTCAACTGTGAAGGAAAAACGGAAACCAAGGATAACTCCCTGAGGACAGAAAGTTGCAACCTATGGAGGACACTTCCTGGTCTGCTGTTTGTAATGCTTGAGAGATAGGTGGCCTTACATGTTGTAGTTCTGTCTGAATCCAACAATCCAATCCAACAAACGAAATGAATTATGCCAACAACAGCATGCACTTCTGCTACGCCAAGATTGCTAGGGTAAATTACTGAGTCACAATATATCTAATACAGCACTGTTACCAATATAATACCACCATACAGCACACACAGGGAATACAGTGGAACCTGTCTAAGACAGCCACCTGTGGGCCAGTTATAATTGGCCTTTATAGAGAGGTGGCTGCATTACAGAGGTAGACTGCAATGTTTTAGTGCTATGTTAGTGCTATTTGGGGCCAGGGAGGCTGGCTGTTTTAGAGAAGTGGCTGCATTAAAGACAGGTTTGACTGCATTACTGTTTGGTCAAGTGAGGAGGTTGTTCTTGGCAACTGCACTCACCGTCTTACTGTCGGCCGGGTTGGTGGTCTCATACACAGCTAGGTAGAACTCTGGGTCAAACATGTCTTGGATCATGCAACGGAAGCGGACCAGACTACCGCGAGGAATGCTCCGAGGTGGAATACTGTTGAGAGATGGCACCTGAGGACAGCAGGAGCCAAAGGCAGAGAAGGAAGGGGAGAGAGATAGAGACAGCAAGGTTTGAACACAACTAGCACTGGTTATCACCATGTTGCAGGGCAACAACCAGTGGCATACCATTGGAGGCAAATAGAGGTTGAGGAATTTATTTAGGTGGTGATCTAGAGTCCAAAGTAACGTAAGTGATACATTGAAACCTGTCTACAATAGCCACCCGTGGGCCAGTTATAATTTACCTTTATAGAGAAGTGGCTGCTTTACAGAGGTACGTAGACTCTAATGTGTTAGTGCTATTTGGGGGGCCAGGGAGGCTGGCTGTTTTAGAGATGTGGCTGTCTTACACAGTGACCATCTTAGACAGGTTTCACTCTACTATTGGTCAGAATTCAGTTGCCATGGCAACGACATGATGAAATACTCACACACTCTGGTACATTGACAACATCCATACCCACACATGCAGCGTACACTAAGCATGTACAAGATGGGGCGCCCGGTAGTGAACAGACCCTTCTGTTCTGAATGAACT
Organism: Ianthella basta; assembly: GCA_964019415.1. Taxonomy (NCBI): domain Eukaryota; kingdom Metazoa; phylum Porifera; class Demospongiae; order Verongiida; family Ianthellidae; genus Ianthella; species Ianthella basta. Next base: position 7,161,117 of record OZ025877.1, on the reverse strand, counting down.
CACGCCTTGCAGTCCATGCTTGCTGATTTTTTCAGTAAAGTATTTGGGCACACCCCAGGTGGGTTCAATCTCTCTGTTCTGCTCTGAAAGGGACAAAGATAAGAATACACACTTTTAGAGCTACCCATTTTAGAGTCCCTCTCAGAGAAGACCCAGCAGCACATGTGACAAGAGGCAAGAACAAAAACGAAATTGCGTTTGTACTGATTTTGCTCATGTCACTAACTAGCAAGGAGAAGCGAGATTTGAGGAGAGTGAGAGACTCGGGTCGTAGTATACGTACGCATAGCAGCTGTTGTCTGTGGGGACATATTGATGGAGAAACCGCCAAGAGCATCCGGGTTATATAGCTACTAGAGTTATTGATGTGTTGTAGCTATGTAGTATGTGCGCATTGAACGATTATTCTGAACACGGGACAACAGTTACATGCACCAAAAGCCCGCGTGCTGCCCGCCAAATTGCACGTGACCCAACTCTTGCTCTGCGCTCTACTCCGAAGCGTGGTAGCGCGCACCCCAACACACCTAATGTTGTACTGTCGTACATTCTGCATAGATAGGCTCACCAAAGAGGTCCTGAATAACCAGCAAGGGCTCAGCAATCCAATCCTTCTCCACAACGGGCATCGCTCCTGTACTAGACGCCCAGTGCGCTAACCTACCACTATACACAGCCCAGGGCATTAAACAGCACAATATAAAATACCTGTACTGTTAGGATACTGTACAAGTACAATAATAAATTGCAATTAATGTAGAGAGTGGTGGTACAGAATCGTTCACGGCTTAGGTGGGGATAAGAATACTCTTCTGTTTTGATAAAATATGCTGACAATCCCATGGTAAGCTGCTCGGGGTACTCCAGCCTGCAGGCAAACACAAACAAGAAGGAGCATTTCAGGACACAACAACATATTACAGGCAAATTCAACACACGACAGTTTCAAACACACATTAGTGACACATGTGCACACA
>OZ025877.1:7155140-7157640 GCA_964019415.1 Ianthella basta | reverse complement strand
ATTTTATCTCCATAACTTGCAATCTGCTGGGCTGTCTTCTCATCGCCGCAGTCTTGGCTGACGATGATGGGAAATGACACCGATGATGGCCGCAGCTCTAGTAACCTGTCCAATACCCGCTTCACAAAGGCCTCTCTGTTGCAAGCAAACACAAGCACGGCTATGACGTCATTGCTGACACTGCGTTCAGTGGAGGGTGAGCTGGTCTCTGATGTTACAACTGCATCTGGTGATGGTTTGGACAGGTCTGAGTCTGAGATTGAAGTTGGCGGTGAAAGTCGATCTAATCTACCTGCAAAAGGAAGGGAGGGAAAGAGACCACTTTAAATTATTACTAAAGTAAAATCTAAAAATACAACGAAATTACAATATACGAAGTGGATTTAGGTCCCACAGCCAAAATTATGCTACAGTTCACATAGCGCAACATGATTTTAATATTATTTCAAAGAGCTGGGGTCCTATATCCATTTCAACTACTGTGAACTCCTTTACACAGGACACCTCTCTAATGAGGACAATGCCTACCGTCCCAGCTTTACATAGAGATGTGTACTAAACTACCTCTGAAATAAGGACACCTCTCTAATGAGGACAGTGCCTACTGTCCCAGCTACGTACATAGAGATGTGTACTAAACTACCTCTGAAATAAGGACACCTCTCTAATGAGGACAGTGCCTACTGTCCCAGCTACGTACATAGAGATGTGTACTAAACTACCTCTGAAATAAGGACACCTCTCTAATGAGGACAGTGCCTACTGTCCCAGCTTTATATAGAGATGTGTACTAAGCTACCTCTGAAATAAGGACACCTCTCTAACCCTAACCCACAAGTGTCAAACATCCCACACACTACTTGCTGCCACTTCTTCTGCCAGACTAACCACGCAGCTCTTCCACCTGCTGCCTAATGTCATTCAACTGTCTGATATTGCGGGCATCCAGGTTGTCCACTCTAAAGTTAAGTTTCTCTGATAAATCTCTACTTGCTTCTTCATGCATGAGCTGTAACTGAGGAGGGGTGGGGGGGGGAGGGGGGAGGTGGAGATTCAGAACACACTACAAATACTAGATACGTACTGCTAAAAACTGAGCATTCCCTTACTCGCCCAAGTATTGTCATCGCGTGAAGCATCAAGGGCCGCTAATATTTTTCTTTCAAATACTCCCAAAACATCACAGGGGTGGGTGAAAATTCACGTAACCAAGGTCACTGTGCCAATTTATTCACAAAGCGACACTAGGAGACTATCATTCACTGTACTCGCGACTCGGAACATGGTGTACCAGCCAGCGCTCTGTACGCGCGCACTTCTCACCCCGGCGTCTAGCCGGAGGCGCGTCCGATTGTCACCGACTCACAAGCCACCCACACTAACCTTGACATCGCTGCTCGGTCCCTCAGTCCAGTGAATTATTGTGTACGTGAGCAGAATCCAAAATACACATACGCACACGGCAAGAAAGAAATAGTTCCTTAGTCTCATTCCTCCCCTTGCGTCGGTCCATCCGCCATTTATCAGCTGGTTGGATATGTTCCCATTCCAAATCCAAATCACTTCGACCCACGCGCTGAGAAAATGGCGTCAGTCACAGAGCGCCTACTAAAAGTGCTACGAACAACCGGATTCATTGTTAAGTATGGGTGGATTCCACTAATACTGTACTTAGGTAAGATAGGACGAGTTGCTACTGGAGTAGCTGGCTTCTGCTCAACACCAGTCTGTGTAGCTGTGGGTTTGCGGGTTTCATTGCTGGTTGCTGGGGCATGGTTCAAGTGTGCATATGAAGCGGTAGGCACTGCATAGCAAGGCCACATCATCACAAGTACACTATTGCAGGACATCTGACTGCACAAGGCTGTGTGTATGTGTGCCTACTCTCCTTGGGTGAGTAATTTATAATATTATGTGACCTGTATTACTGTTCTCTCCTTAATACACACACACACACACACACACACACTCTCTCTCTCTCTCTCTCTCTCTCTCTCTCTCTCTCTCTCTCCCTCCCTCCCTCCCTCCCTCCCTCCCTCACACACACACACACACACACACACACACACACACACACACACACACACACACACACACAATCTATACAGGTATTCAAAGAGGAACAACTTTGCCTGAGATGCCACCACCAAGCCTCGCAGCAGCTTTACTACCATTTTAACTAACTATACACACTATTCATAAGTTGACACCCATGCTCTTACCTACATCACTTGCTGAATGTCCTATGTAGCTTCATACCGGACAGTGCCTGCGTGCAAGAAGTCGAGCTGTGGCAGTATTAAAGGGAGTAATGTTTTAGAGCCTCGTAGTTGCATAAGCAATGCTAATCAGTGATAAGTCTCTGCACACAGCTTAGGCCTTGATAAGAAACCCTTGGTTGAAAGCGTCCCTTACCTGATTCTTCAGCAACCGTTGTGCCTTAGTTCAGAAGTGTCGTACCAGCCTCTAAAACGTAACACTAGGTTCATAAATTTATGCA
>OZ025877.1:6997640-7150140 GCA_964019415.1 Ianthella basta | reverse complement strand
GGAGAGGTTGGTCCACGGTATCATCTTGCGCACTCACTTCCTTGTGAAGCACAGCTTCAGAGACAACCCCAACGTCATCTTGTACTCCTCTCTCTTCAGCGACGACTGGAGCTCCCTTTCCACCACTGTCTTGCATGCCTCCTTCATTAGCAGCTCCTCCTGGCTCGATGAGCTCCTCCTGTGGATGCAGGGTGTCCCAGTCCTTTCCCCCTTCAGATGTGCAGTTGGACAGCAGCGGTGTAGCTTCACTACTTTCCTTTACCACATCCATTTCAACAGTTACATCACTTGTAGGGGGCAACTGCTCATCGCCCTGGATCATGTCTACTGCATCTTTTGCCTCTGCCTCCATTACTTGTCCCGCCCCCAAACTGGGTGTTTTCTCCTTCTGAACAGTGGCAGGAGGGTGACTGCTGTCTCCCTCCTCCATACCACTTTGCTCAGTCCCTTCTACCCCCAACAGCTCGTACCTGTTGGCACTCACAAGTTCCATCTCAGCTTCAACATGACGAACCCCCTCGCCTACTTCACTGCTTTCACCTTCTTCAAGACCACTAACAGCCTCCACTTCCTCCTCCTCCTCCTCCTCCTCCTCCTCCTCCTCCTCCTCCTCCTCCTCCTCCCTTTCCTCCTCCTTCTCTTCCTCCTCCTCATCTTTGTCCTCCTCTTCCTCTTCATCAAAGGATGGCTCCTTCAGGTGCTGTCCCTCTGTGGCAGTGGCAGTGGCAGACCAGAATGCACAAGGGAGCGAGATGCCCTCAAAGTACTCGGCCCACATCTCCCTGTGTGTGAGACAGCAGTAAAGGGAATGTATATCATAAGGCAAGTACCAAGCATTCATGGATGAGCACTGTTACAGTGCACTTGAGGAGTTTCACCAGTCGTCTCCCCAGAATATAGTTTATGTAGGGTGCACTGGTGAGGAGTGGTTAGTGGATGGTTGGGTGTGGGAGAGGGTGTCAATTATCTGTATAAAGTGCCGTAGCTGAGCGCAGGAAGAGCGCTGCGACACAGTGTGTAATGCACGCTATTACCCTCACCACATGACTAGTGGTACCTTACAACGAGGGTACAGAGCCTTGTTAGTTAATAGCCTCAAAAAGGAGGGTTCTTAAGGGAGCAAGAAGGGTTCTGTACTCTTCAAAACAGCCCAGAGAGAACACTGCAATACACAGTCGTTGTGGGGTTGCTTGCAGTGGCTTGAACGATACCACGATACTGGTAACGGAAACTCTTGAGCACAGCAGTCACTTCAACAGGGGACAGGACATTTCAGTCCATGGATCGTCTTCAGCTGTTATAATGACAATACACGGATCAAAACGTCCTGTCCTCTATTGAAGTAACTGCTACGTCCATGCTCAAGAATGTCAGTTTTCTGTTACATCCCACATGAAGATGAAACACAATACTGAACACATGCTAAATGTTTGAAGTCTTTGCATAATTAAGAACTGACACAATTGCACATAGCCACCAAAGTACGTCAGCAAACCTGGGTTACTCCTTCACTTACCTTGATTACCCAACTACGGTATGCTGGCTACCTAGCTACGTAGTGTGATAAAGAGTCTTGGATCACGTCTATGGTTTGAACATGTGTTGTCACCATATGACAATGCAGGTTGATTAGTTCCAGTACGAAGCACTGAAGTGCCCCTGCCAACAATGTACAGCAGTAGCAGCAGTACGTTAAGTGCGACAGATCAGCTATTGCTCACCAGTTACATGATTAATTTAATCAGTTGGAAATTGCTGTAGAGTGCCTAAAACTGATCTTGCACAGGCAATGAAATATCACTGTATTGTGAAAGGTACTGTGTCATGTGTGTGTGTGTGTGCTCAAAATATGCTGGGATGCCACGACAAGTCAGATCCATCTGCCTCACCTCTGTGCCTCTGTGAGCAGGTCTGACTTGTTCATGAGGATAACGTTCACCTTGTGTGGACTCAGCTCCTTGGCGTACCTCTCCAGGTCTTCACAACGAAAAAGTAGCGGGTTCCTTGCATCCACAATCTGAACTACCACGTCACTGCATGCATGCAAATCAAGGAGGTTGAGTCATGTACAGCTGTCTAACTACATCACCAGAGAGAATTGAGAACAGCACACTTGCCACCTCAGAGTGCCAATGAGAGTGCAGCTGTTGAGATAATGGAGCAGCATTGACCCACCTCCTCTCAATAACCCTCCACAATTGTCTCCAGAACTCCAAGTTCTTCTCAAAGGGAGTAAGCACTAGTTTATCATTCTCTTGCAACCTACAAGGAAAGGATGGGGATCAACATAACAGTAAGAGTAGCTACCTTATGTTGCAGGGAGGAGGGAGGGGAAGGAGGACGGGGGGAGGGAGGGAGGGAGGGAGGGGAAGGAGGACGGGGGAGGGAGGGAGGGAGGGGAAGGAGGACGGGGGGAAGGAGGACGGGGAGGGAGGGAGGAAGGGAGGGAGGAGAGAGGGGAAGGAGGACGGGGGGAGGGAGGGGAAAGAGGACGGGGGGAGGGAGGGAGGGAGGGGAAGGAGGACGGGGGGAAGGAGGACGGGGGAGGGAGGAGAGAGGGGAAGGAGGACGGGGAGGGAGGGAGGGAGAGAGGGAGGGAAGGAGAGAGGCAGGGAAGCCTCAAAAAGAAGGGATGAATGGTGGGGGGGGAAGGAGGGAAGGAAAGGAAGGGAGGGAGAGAGAGAGAAGGGCAGGGTGGGATGAATGGAGGGAGTGACGGGAGGAAAAGAGAGTGGGATAGAGGTATGATAAGGAGGGGGCGAAGAAACAAACTGTATTGCAGGAAACAAGCTATAACATCACCACTAGTGACAGTGACTAATGAGACTGCAGAGGAGCATAAAGGGAGAAATACATACAAGGAAGTGTCTTTGATGAAAGTGCAACAAAACAGATTGGCTATTGTTCACAGTTGTTACTTCCACATGTAGAGATGCCATTCCATTGGTTTCACAGTTACCAGTATGCTCATTAACCTGGCAACCTTGCAACCCTATCCTAACAACAGGATGGTCAGGTGCACATCTCATGATTACACAGGAGACAGGGAACCAAGTCAAACCACAAACCCAGCCACTACACTCAGGCACTGCTTAGTTACGGAACTAAGGAACAATACAAGTGCCTGGTACGGGCCTATCCTTTTCAGCTGTACTCTGATCATTCCAGTTACAGTAGGAGGCATCACCATGGATACCAAGCATAGTGGCGCCAAGAAGTAGCCAATCACAATCATACACTAAACCAGCACTGAACAGAGGATGTCCCCTTCAGAAACTCTGGTTGTAACTATAAAAGCTACAGTATGTACACAATAAATTTGACCTGCCTTCTTGCCTAATTTCAAGGAAGAAGAGACTATAACCCAGTATGTTGTGTGTCTGGTTGTATTGTCCGCTCACCGTGCCAGATTTCTTCTCCACGCTAGAAAGCTCTCCCTCTCCATCAGATCCAGCTGCTCTGCACTTGTGTTGGCATCCCATAGTGGCCTGGGGGGGCATCATACACATTGTATTGCGACAGATACTGTGTGTGTGTGTGTGTGTAAGTGTGTGTGTGTGTGTGTGTGTGTGTGTGTGTGTGTGTGTGTGTGTGTGTGTGTGTGTGTGTGTGTGTGTGTGTGTGTGTGTGTGTGTGTGTGTGTGTGTGTGTGTGCGTGTATGTGCGTGTGCATGCAGGTATGCATGTGTGTTAGCCCTTCACCTCCTGGGGATGCCAAGATACTGTTTGTTCTCCTCTTGAGCTTTTCTGATGGCCACTCTCTCCTCCTCACTCTGCAAGTCACCACGCCTTGGGGTGACAATCTGCGCATTCATTTTCTCTACACATGATTGGTACACAACAACTAGATCAAGGTACAATGAGTCCTCCAGCTGCTGATTACACATTAGTGGGGTTTAGAGTCCACCGCACCTGCGATGGATGCAAGACTTCAGTATGTAGCACAAAGCCACAAGCAGTGGCCATTGTACAAGGGAGCCTCTCTAAGCAGTCCTACTTAAGAGGTGTACATATTTCAGGCGTAGTTTAGTGCACCTCTCAATGTATTAAGGATAGCTGCTGTAAGGTTGCCTGTAGATGTGGCCTCTTCCTGTAAGTCTGCTCATAAACCACTCCACGTCGGTCTTCACAGGCAGCATCAGGTTTTCCATACTTGAAGTCTCAACATACAGTGGAACTCTCCTATAAAGAACACCTTTGAATTCAGGACACCTCACTAAAGAGAACAGTGCCTAATGCCCCAGTTACAGTATGTACATAGTGATGCATACATACAAACCTCTGAAATGAGGACACCTCTATAATCAGGACACTTGGGTCTGTCCCAAACTGTCCAACAGCCAACCGGAATAGAGGTGTCACTGTGGTCTTTGTTCACAGTGCCTTATATGGAGATCCCACTACATCACACCTGTTTATTTCAGGTGTGGAGAATGAAAACACACCTGCCTGAAACTCTGTGCCTGCAAGTTCAGCAGTCCTCAGGAAGTCCTCCAAGGTGCTCTCTTCTGTGACAGAGCGCAGGTTGAGCCTCCCCCAGTCATAGCCATCACCGAGCTCAGTAGTGTGCAGCTGCACGTCAAACAGAAGTAACAAAATTTAACACAACTGTGCATACACTGTTAACTACGTTGTACTGTTAGAAGCTCTACGGTACATAGCCATCTGTGGGCCATAATGATGTTATTGGCCTCTATAGAGAGGTGGTCGGATTACAGAGGTAGACTGCAATCGTTTAGTGCTTGTTATTAGTGCTATTTGGGGCCAGGGAGGCTGGCTGTCTTTGGGAGGTGGCTGCAATATACGGTGACCTGGTGATCACAATAGAGGCTTCACAGTACTAATTCATGGCCATAAGGATTGGTTACCACATGACGTAATAGCACAAGGCAATGCAACCCACTGCAAACAGAGCATCACAACAGCGGCTATTCACAGCGGGTTGTAACCACCCTCACACTTCACCACCCTTGCTTACTCTCACAATTCTATCCCAAGTACCAGTGAACTTCTATCATCTGTAAGTTGCCAGCCAAGGAACTTAAAATCGCTGACAAAGACATACTGTACACCCAGTGACCCTAACAAGATCACCTGTACCACACATGGTTACCTGCCCCTTCATAGCTTGTAATTGTACTTGTGGGTGTTGCTCATTGATAAAATGCCCTTAGGTTGCCCTATGATAGCTTCTTTCAAGTAAATGTTATTGATTTAGTGGATCAAAGTGCAATTGCTCATGCTTATTGAATATGGGATATGGCAGTCTTTATTTAAACTGGAAAACCCAAGTGCTACTTTCCAAGGCATCCACACAACAATACAACACAATCAAAGGGTGGTCGGGATACAGGTTGGTGGTACAGCAGATGAAATGGACAGGTCATGCATGATTCGTGAGCAGAGGAAATAGTGATGGGATAGCACAATGCAGTGTTACGAGGCAACCATTCAAGCAGTTTGTTGTACCCTTTGCTAAATTGAAACAATCACAGTGCTTGTACCACATCAAAAGGGTACGTACACTTGGAACACTTGTGAACATGCATGGAAACAACTAAAAACCACACCCAAGCTGCCTGATAGTAGTTCAGGTGGTGCATCTTCAAATTCTTGCACAGCACCGAATCAGTAGACATGTACACTAAAGTCTTCCAAAATAGCCCGGATGGTTTCTACTGCCTCTGTATCCCAGCGCATGCGCGCATGCATCACTAATCACGACCAATAATTTGAGCATTCGAAAAAGCGTATGTCTCACCCGGCTGGCCTCTCCCCTGATGTGCCTTGACCGAGTTCGGTCTTTGATTAGGCTCTTCCCCAACCCGGTATTCCCACCTTTCTTCCCTTTTCCCATAACGGCTGGCGCGCCAAACTACTGGTCAGCAAACGGCGGCCATTTTTATGCTTATTGCAGCGCTGTGTTGCAACACTTTAATTTAGTACAGGACTGCATAGGAAACCCAGCATGTAGAGAGAGAAGATTGATACACATGACAACCAGTCGCAGCCACTGAGCAGCGTGGAAGTGTAGTCAATTGGTGTGTGCACACATTATGCCATAACGGTTATCACTATATGCCTTCACACAGGTATCTGTATTTGTGACAGACACGTCTGGTAGCTAAGTTATAAATTAGTACACAACAGACTGATGCACTCTGAACCAGAGATTCATGCACAGTTTGCACATGCACCCAACTGTTACCATGTATAGCTATGTGTACATGTGTTACTGCATACATTTTGCGTAGCAACCAACTGCATGGAGATGTAGCTGTAACAATAGCACATACATGCACCTAGCTACTATAGAAATTTGATAAGTAGCCATAATTTGACCTGGAGTTGTGATTATTGATAGTGAAGGGAATCAACACATTTACTACTGGTGATATCAATTTCCAGTAAGGTCTCTTTTGCCATGATTGCACAGCTGTGAGTGCCTGCTGGAACTGACTTGCCTTCCATCATGGCTTCTGTGGGCATTACATTATCACCTACTTGGGTCAAGAGTGAGGAATCAGTATGAGTGGTTCTTAATTCAGCCAATAAGTCTGTCTCTCTTGTGAACAAATGCATAAATTATGCCACTTTGTTTGAAGTTTAGGGTCATCACATTCTTGACTGATTAATAATGTAGCCAGGTAACTGCATGTTAATAATTACTCCATCACGTCTGTCTGTACACAGTGAAGGTTACGTATTTAATCTACTTACTGGGAATGTTCTGCGAAAGGTAACAGTGTACGGTAGGAATGAAGCCATGTGACTGTGGATTGCCTTATCGATGCCCGCCGGAATGTGAAATCAGACTTACAGTGTGTGTACTGCTGTAATCATTAATTCCAATAATGCATGGCAAACAGAGACACGCTGCCTGTCTGTTAGTTAATGCATTTTCCTCATGATATGCCTCTTTATCTAATACTGGATGAATTTATAATACAGTGACTGGGAACTGATTACTTCCTGGGGAGACAAAGGGCAGCTAGGAGTGAGTGAGTGACAATTCACAAAGAGACTAAACTCATTCATCTGTTTACACAATAACCAGCACCACCACCACACAGTAAGCTGCAGCAAGTACGTGCTTTAGAGGGAAATGGAACACCTGCGCTAACAGAGGTGCTGCATACTTCAATGTGCCCGTATCTAGAGTATGTCCAGATGCAACCAATGTGTTTCAGGCAAGTGACAGGCCTAATTATATCAATTAGTTTGCTGTGAGGTATGTGGGAACATACCTAAGTGTCTGCAGACACCAGACCAGTCCTATTGTACGTTGCTCAAAACAGAGACAGAATGTCGTCTGTGTTGCATGCAGGACCAAACACTACCCCTGCATATACCAGCCTTCATTACGAACACTTCACTGCTTCCATTATCATTGTATTGAGGTTTATGTCCTTAAAAGCAGCCTATTGTATCTATTGATGCTCAAGTTAACTTTGATCACCAAATCACTTATACAGTAGATACCGGAAGTGGCTTTTAATTATCACTTGATTGTGCAACCATAAAGTTATGAATATAATTATTGCAGTCATCCACACACACACACACACACATGCACACACAGACACTGTGTGTACCAATACAGGTTATACTTGAAAAAACAGCTAAAATTGGGTGAAATGAGGACATGAAAAAATAGCATTGTTGTGATATAAGTTACCTGGTGATGAGGAGATATTGTGAAGGGAAGTTTGACAGTGGGTCACTTGTGGATACAAAGAATAATAATAGTGATAGGCGGTAAGAGACTGCCACATATACACAGTTTCAAACAGTCAGTCAAAGAACTCGTCAGTGTGTAAAAACAAACATTCAAAAATACATTGTCTTTCCATGTATATGCGAGCCTGAAGTTCTAAAAGATACCATATTCTTCATGGCATTCTACAGAGGCCACTTTTCACATCTGGCTACTGAGTAGCTGCAACAGCCGGGGATTTTGGTGGAGGGGTAGTCTGTGCTACAGGCTTGGGGCAAACGAGCTGGAAACCTGTTAGCAGGTGCCCTGGGTAGAGCAAGGTGGTTGTTGCAGGGGGCGTTGTTCCTGGGAGAGTAGTGAAGGGGAGCGTGTAGGGAACTGAGGAAGCCGAGGGCATGAATGGAAAGGTCGAAAGCCTGCTGCACGCCCCCCACGACGGGGAAAGAACCGAACGACCCACTTCCGAACGAACACTTCCTTGGGTTTCGGCCAGTTTTTGCTGCTCAGCTTGCTGTCGTTTGCATTTGTAGCGCCTGTTCTGAAACCATATCTTCACCTGTGTTTCTGTTAGGTTGAGTGCTTTGGCGAGCTGTTCTCTCTCCTGGGCATTGAGGTACTTTTGGACGCTGAATCGTCGCTCTAGCTCGTAGACCTGTGCGTGAGAGAAGAGTGCTCGGTGTCTCCGTGGCTTTCTGCTCTTGCCGCCGGGTGAGCGCGGGGAGGACTTGTCAGCTGCACAAGGGAAGAAAGCGACCATGGTCAGTAGCCGGAAGACTACGATGCTCTTACAGCTAACATGGATGCAGCCATTTGCCTTACGACTACACCAGGCACTGCACTAGTGTATGTGTGCATGCCCCCCCCCCCCCGCACACACACTTGCTGCAAACAATTTGCCAGTGCGCGCACTCACTTTTGCTTTCCGTCGAGTGCAGCGAGGAGTCGGAGCGCTGGTCATCGTCAGATTCACTGGATACAGTGAGAGGGGAAGCTGGTTCCTCCACCTCCATAGGAGCGGAGCCCTTCTGCTGCTGCTGCAACTGACGGTCATCTCGGAGAATGTCGATTATCAAGAAGGAAGAGTAGGCAGGTTTGGGCGAGGAGCTCTGAGCGACTACCTGATTCTTCTGCAAGGTCATCTTTGCGTTCACTTGGGAGTACAACTCAGCTGTGGCTGCTACAGTTTGCAAGACGGCTTTTGCTGCTCTTGAGAAGTGTACGCCTTTATACTTCTCCAACCGGAAGTAGCCTGACCATTAGTCCGACGCAAGCACGCATAATATATATGCGCGTGCAACATATTAATTAAATTCTTGATCTGCATGCATGGAACGCGAACAAGTGCAGTCTCCTGTCTAATTACATAAGGCCGCGCCGTGGCCGCGCGCCGTCTTGGCCCATGTATCCCTACAATATAGGTAACCATTATCTGCATATCTACACAACTACCTGGCATTGTAAGCAGTGCTAGTGCCGCAGCCAGTTAGATCAGACCTAGCTATAGGATATATAGGATGTCCCGCCATCAAGTCTCTGAGAGAGGGGATAGCTGGTGACCCAACAGGGATCCCAGTGACGCCCCAGGGCGAGCCAGAGGAGGAACCCATGGATTCTGATCCTGATCTGAAAGAGTTAGTGCAATTCAATATAGGATGCATGCATGGGCCATATTATGCCAAAAAGGCAGCTAGCCACAGTCAGATTTGATCTGATATTAATTCTTATAGCACTAGGTGTGCATGAACACAGTACTTCCAACGGTTATAGTAGTTAAACCATACATTTCCCATGTGCGTATGTACAATCAACAACATCTTGGATATGAATAAATGGGTATAATAATTATTGCATCACACACACATACAGAGAGAGAAAGAGATGCATGTATGTATATGTGTACATATACGGAAAATAAAGGAAAAATGCACATACACACACATGCTAGAAATGCTACTACAGTTGCAGTGTTGAATACCTATAATGGTATGTACAGACGGATGTGGCACTAATTGGTGAGGCAAATCTAATGCAAGACAGAATAAATTGCTTAGTCTCAATCGTCTCTGGCAGTAATAGTCTTCATCTCCAAGCCAGTTTCTTCATCTTCAACTGTTTCTGGTACACTGGGAGATGGCTGGTCCTCAGAGGTTGACACAGAGCTATGTCTGATTCTCAAGTTAAGAGCATATGACTTTCTTTCTTCATCCTGCTTTCTCTGAACAACATTCTCCACTTCACGCTTTATTCTACCGTCCCTAAGTAGGATGTACAAAGTGCGCCCAATCAATGGCTCACACAATGTGACTGCATGCGTGTCAGACCAGCAAGAATTCCTCACTAACAAGCTACATTCACATCCTGCATGACTTCACACACACATACGTGCTGTGTTTGCATACTGAACACACACACACACACACACACACACACACACACACACACACACACACACACACACACACACACACACACGTGTACACACGTACAGCACACCTTATTAATACAAACAGCAGTGGTGCTTAGTGCACAACTTAGTGCTTTCAATGGGCCCCTTTTGTTTGTGTTTTCGTTTGTTTTGTTTGCAACACTTTGAGTTGGGGGTTTGCATCAAATGCTCTTGGGCTAAGGGCTCCGAACCGTAAACAAGAACCCTTCATTCATTGTAAGGCTCTTAGAGCCAGGCTCTCACCAGTCAAGATCCACGAGTCCTCCTTTGGCGCAGATGTCTGCTTTGACTCTGTGAGCAAACTCAATAGCTGTTTCATTTTCCTGAAAGGGGGCAGACAGGTTACATTAGTGTCCAATATAACCCAGTCACTTCAATCATACCACCCTTTCTCCAATAAAACTCACAGTAGAGACATCAACAACGGTCATTACAGAAAGGTGGACAGGTGACAGTCATGTGACAGAAGTGTGTTACTCACTTGGATATGCTTGGGCTCCAGGTAATAGATGTCACATTTAACCGCCCAACTTGTCATTAACATCATTAGGTAGGTGAGCAAATTCTGACGTGAGGAGTTCCAATATGGGTCGGAGAGGTTGCGGTCGTACTGCAAGTATGAAAGGATGTGTGTGGGTGAGTTAGGCACACACACACACACTCTCACACACACACACACACACACACACACACACACAACACACAAAACACAAAGTGGGCAGTAGCTGGTCACTTGAGTGCCTCCAGTGTGCAATCTATGTTCAAAAAGCCCAAAGCACGCTAGGAGCCAATGAGGCATAACACTACAGTGTTGACATATGTTGGGACACAGACAACACCCATAAACAGCACTTGTGTAGTCACTAGCAACGCACACATATTTACACCCCCTGTGAGAGTGTATAACTACACAGCTGTGTTCCATAGGAGTGATGGGAAGGCAGTGGAGCTGGCAGTGTGAGGGCAGGCAATGGCATGTTGGGTGGTGAATGGGGTACAAGGGTGTTACATGGGAATGTAGACATCATCATGTCACTCACCTTGATCACGGCTGGGTAAATTGTCGCTCCAAGTTCAAAGCAGCCCTTCTTGAACATGAACACCCCGGTGTTGTTTATACAAGTACCTGGGAGAGTGAACAGGAGATGGCCACGTGTTGTAAGCATGCCAACACGCTAAGGACCACACCTAAAGTGCACATGCACTGTGAGAATGAGGGGAGTAGGTGTGAAGAGCATGAATGGGACATATTTGTACGTGTGAACATGTGTAAACAGGAGAGTGCTTGGTTGGCTACATGTAGCAGCTAGTGTGCAGTGGAAAGGCACACATTCTTTCACTGGGTGGAAGGGTACAGATGAGGGAGGGTGAGGCAGGTGGGGGGAGGATCAGACTGACAGTCAAGAAGAGGACAAGTGACATGACAATGGCGTCAACCACAACAGGTCTGAAGTGTGTGCTACAGTTGTGACAGTACCCTAATGAGAGCAACAGACCAAGTGTGTGATTGCGTGAGTAGACGTGTATGTGCATTAGTGCATGTACGCAAGTGTACCGTGTACATGTGTACACATTTACATGCTTAGCCATACACGCCTACACTCACTCACATACAACCATACATGCATACATCTGCACACATCTGCACGCATGCAAGCATACATCCCACCACCACCCCGGGGGGGGGGGGGGGGGATCATAACAGGTACAAGGAGACTGGATGCATGTGTGTACAGTCCACCCCATGGAGACACAACAAAACAGAGGCAGGTTGACATGTTATCGCATTCCACCAGTCTGTCACATCAATATGTGCACGTCTGTCCCTATTTGTGAACCAGGTGTATGCTATGTAGCAATAATTGTTGTTGACAGGCGGGTGATACGTCTCACTTAGAACAGTTGACTTAAATGGCACACATCAAGAGTTGTTGTCAAGACAGTGACATACAATCAATGGCTCTACAATAACAACGAGATTGGGTACAAATTTTGCTAATGGCCATGTGATTGATGCTAGGCTACATTTATGGGTTGGGTAGCAGAAGGTCCAACTGGTCTGTGAATTGGATCTGGGAATTTCTCTCAATTGCTCCTTGTGGGTGGAGGGATTGTTCTACACAAATACACCATTGAATGTGGTTATAGTTCCAATTATGGTAATGAGTACCAGCGACTGGCCTTTACAGGCAAACTGCAAACAGCTCAAATGACTAGAAATCAGTATTGGGTTACTGCAGCAGTATGACCCAGCTGTACACTCGTGGTCGTGTGCTTACTTTAGCCTGTTGCCCACCCCTCACCACACACACTCATCCGAGTCACCAAACACAACTTAACCCACACCACACCCCACCTCATGCCAACATGCCCACCGGGACACACACTGTTACACACACAAATGCACACACACACACACACACACACACACTTACACACACACACACACACACACACACACACACACACACACACACACACACACACACACACACACACACACACACACACACACACACACACACACACACAGAGGGGGGAAAGAATCACTTCCTCACCACTACATGATAGCTACAGGGAGAACATCATTCCTACTCTCCCACAGACACACCAGTACAGGAAAGCTGTACACAGGTGCAGGCATACAATGGACCATGCTCATCACACTTAACGCACACCTGCTGTCAACAAAGAATCGTGTTTAATCAGCAGATACCTTAAACACAGCGGCACACATCTCCACACCAAATTTCATTGATATCTTCAGGAACACCATATGGCCTGCTACACCAGTACATCACGCTGTGACAACCTCAATAGCAAATACAAGGCAGCTTGCTACTAAAATCCATGTACTGCCCAGCTGCTGCTTCAATTCATCACAACACACTCACACCATATTTGGGTGAAGTAGCTTAATGTTTTAGGTTCTCATTACTGACACTTCACACCAGGGGACATTCCACATCCACCTTTTAGGGTGTATGATCACATGTGACTGTACATGTTGAGACTGCACCCAATGAACCTTGTTACACACCCTTACAACTGGGGCATGCCAACAGGAACACTTGCTGACCCAACCAGCCAAAGCACTCTCACCCACTGCATAACTGGGATGTGGGGTCATGAAGTAAGCGACCCCTACCAATGCCGTTCTTGCATTCTTGGTCACAGCTCACTTCAACTGGCAGCAGACCTCTATTCACAGGGCACTTTGCCCTCCTCATGGCCTCAATCAGCTTGCACAAGCGGCTCCCTTCCCTCCCCACTACTCCCCTTAATTTTCCCAACCCTCCTCCACTCCACTCCCACTCTCACCTTCAGGAAAGATCAGAATGGGATTATTGTTGGGATTCCTCACATGTTCCTTCAAACTGCAGAAAGTGTGGGTGGGAAGGAAACAGATCACCACAACACACCCTGACACACACACACACACACACACACACACCCTGACACACACACACACACCCTGACGCACACACACACACACACCCTGACACACACACACACACACACACACACACACACACACACACACACACACACACACACACACACACACACACACACACACACACACACACAGGGTACACTCTCACACTAAGTGCATGCATTAATCACACAATATTGCACAGGAATTGTGCAAACTGGCCACTATGGAGATTTGCCCTCTGCTAATGTTCTGCTCCTGGGAGCCAGGTTTAAAACAAGAATCACCCATCTATACACAAACATGATACAAGTGCAGATAACTTCCCAAAGTAGATGAGATCAGAGATACAAAGCTGATGACATAACACACCACTGTGAGCAATTAAAGCTAAACCAGTGACACATGTTCAGGGAGAGTGCCAGTATGTGGTGTTAGAAACCAATCAATTGCACCATGTCTGCATGAGGTGTTGACTTTCAAAGGAGCAGAGACTGCTTCCTTATGAGCTAGTGTGGGTGTGGGGGAAGATGTGACTGGGAGACAGGATGGAGCCCCTTTGCATGTGGAGAGGGAAAGTGGGGAGGACCACCTGGAGTATTTGTAAACAGGATGCTGTCCCCCCCCCCCCCCCCCCCCCTTATTTGTCATGGTTGAAGGGCACTACTAATTGGATTACACTGCTTCACTCAGATACACATAAGCACCAAGCAAGATTAAGGAGGGTGGGAGCTGGGAGGTCTTAAGAAGAGGAAGTAGACTGATAGCCTGATCACGTACTCCTCCTTCATTGCTCACGCCAGCCTCTGTGTGGGGTGTACATTATTAGTTTCACACAAGCACAGTTGGTGACAGTTTGGGTACTGGCAATAACATTCAATTAGGAAACATCGAACACCTGTAATGGCCAAATTTGCAAAGACTTTCACTACCATCTAAACACTCTTTCAATAACACATGTTTGGTCGCTGTTGAACAACAAACGACCAAGCTAAGTTATAGCCATTTACATTCCTACTTTTGCTTAATGGTCAGGATATGACTTGAAAATGGCAATAAATAACAGCACACCACCATCTCTAAAACACTAGAATCCTCCCAATGACCATACACATTAACAGCCATTCATTATTGCTTCCATTTATCAGTCCATTGTCTCCGTTTATCCTTAGCCGCAATACATTAGTGATATGAGGACCGAGAAGCTGTATCAGCGTGGCAATGTTCACAATGAAGCAATATACACAGATAAAGACTTGTATCAAACACTGTACACCAGTACAAGGCCCCCACCATTGTTTGTAGACTTGCAACAGTTCTGCTATCAGCTGGCTATACCACACAAAAGCATGTGGCCATGTAGAGGCTTGTAGAAGGGTAGAGCCATAAGGGGGAGAGAAGGCCACGAAGCCCCGCAAACGGTGCACAGGTCAGACAGTAGCATACAGTATGCTCCAGTGATGAATACAGCTAGGAGCCGTGATGTCTGCTGAGCTAGATCAAGGCAAGGGGAGATCAAAGGCATATAGTCCTTCAACATAAGGTGACATGAACTTGTAAAGTGTCACCTCCACACCCAGACACTCACACACCCAGCAGCACATGTGCACACACATACACATACACACACACACACGTACACACACACACATGCACGTGCGTGCGCACGCACCCACACACACACACATACGACATGTACAGACGCATGCATGCAATTACACACTCAAACTGAGCGCTGATTCAGCACACAGATGGTGCCAATAGACTGCATCTCACCTCTTGCCCTTAGCTCAAGTGGCAACAAATAGAACCCTCCAGTAGCACAATTTCCACCAATAAACACCCTTTGGGTGGCAATAGCCACTGTAGAGTGTCATCAACAAGAATTACAGACAATTGCTTTAACACATTTTATCCCGTTACCACCAGCATCCCTGATGAACCGCTGGAATGTACACCTGCAGGCAATTAGGCTAATGCATATTCCTATAACTAAATAACAAAGGCACCCACAATGTGTTTACTTCTGCCCAAACATGCAGAGAATGCTGCAGGTGCAGAATACACCTGGTATGGGGTAAGGAGGAGAGAGGGTGAGGGTGGAGCACACCCATGTCCCCCAGGGCTTCCTTACTGATTCTAAGGTATTTACCCCCAAAGGCTGGGTGTGTGCAAGCACTGCACATTCCTCCTAATCTAGACCCACAAGACATGTGGATGGAGTCTCCAAAGGTCTCAGCTACCAACCAACTACTACAAGCTTAAACTGTTTCATTTTCGGTGTACTGTGGAGGTGGCAAGCTGGAGTTTACCACAAACACTGAAACTTCCTATTTGTTTGATTCCAAGAACAAACACAAAATCTGACAACTAAATGGTTCCAATTTCAACATATCAAAACACTACCTACAATATATACATTTCTACACAAAAGAGAAGATTCCAACATCAAAACTTTCATTCACAGATACACTTCTGTGTTAGTAGCCACTATGCGCACAAGGGCAAGTACAAGGAAGAACACTGGATTGGACGCAAGGAGAGAGGCTTGGAATGCCCAACATCTGGCCCACTACAGACAACCGGGTGGCAATTTGTACCTCAACTTCACTTTACAAATGTTACAAGCTGTTGCACATATCAATTACATCAACGGCCTGTTGTCCTTTGAAAGCACCTACTCATGTTATAACTACCTACACATGTGTGTACACAAAGAATTTGAACCAGATCAGGATCGAGTGTTGCGCGTGTAGCTACATCAAAGCTGGTCACACATCAGAAGAGATAACAAATATGACAGATGTTTGTCTGTGCTGGCTGAGTACAACTGCAAACTCTGCTAGGGGGACTCAGACCAGCTGCAATTCTGTGCTCCTGTATTGATCAACAATGGGTTGCATACAACTACATGACTCATGCATGAAGCACAAGTGACGGAAATACCAATTGCAACAGTCTGTGTTGCAGTCAGTCTGTTTGCACAGCTGTAGCAGCTGTTGCACCTTTAATAACTACTACGTAAGTTGTTTCACATTGACATCATCAATGACGTAGGCAGCTCTTACACATGTACACAGATGTACACAGATGTACACAGATGTACACACACACACACACACACACACACACACACACACACACACGTACAAAGAGAGAGGGAGTAATACATGATTTCAACCTCACCAAATATAAGGAGCCTATCAAAAGGAGTCAGCAATAAACTGCCCATTCGTGTACCTCTCAACATTTCATTCATTCAGGTGTATAGTAAAGAGAAGCCTGCCCATGCTATAATGCACATTATCCTCTCTGCACTGATGTATACATGCCATTTGATCAACAATACCCCACCTCCGTTCAAAGGACACCCATAGGGGGTATTATCACAGGAATCAGGAGCAATGAATGGCACCAAAGAAAGAGGTCCTTAGAACCACCCTCCTTCCAAGCGCTGAATACCTTGTAGCCATAATCACACATATGAGTGATCGACACACCCAAAACTGAACCAGGATTGCACCAGAAAACAATACATGCTGTACCAAGTGTGGGAGATAAAAGGAGTGCAGTAGCAACACAGGGTCAATCAGGGCACAGCCCCAATCTACTCTGCACACACTGCATCAATTCTACAACACATTAGAAGGGTATCCTTCAGACATGCTAGCGTCTGCTGACACTAACACACCTCCAGACTGTTGACATGACTTCACTCTGAATGTGGGCACAGTAGCTGCTGATATCCCATATCAGGTGCTGGCAAAGGTGGGATACCTCCATGTGACACTAGGTGACAAAGTGCAACCATCTGCATTGAAACTGCTGGTCAAATTAAAACATTACAAGCAAGGGATTCCTAGTTTCTGTGGCCTCACCCAAGACAAGGGCAGGGAATAGTGTAGCACACGCACATGTGGATGCGTGCGTGTGTGCGCGCGCGCGTTCGTGTGTGTGTGTACATACTGTACTGCACACGTGTACAGTGAGCAACAACGTTTAGTGACCATTCCTATTGCCAAGACGAAGCTAACACCAGGGCTGCTAGGGTATCCCTGAGCTCAGAACCCACATACGTACATTCTACACACACGCTACCATTTGGAAACCTCTTGTGTGAGTAGCAATGTTCAAGTGGCCTGCACTTGTCACATAGGGGAAGGAGCTACTTAGCACTACCTAGGGACCATGCTGAGGGAGCAATTCAAATCCCAAGCAAGGAAGTTGAAACATTCCCAAAGGATGTTCATGGCAGTTAAGGGGCTTCATACTTAGCTATAATCACATCAGCTGAGAGGAAGTCCCCTAGAAATGTGATGGGACAACACTTTTTTGGGTTCCACTGCACACACATATGCACACATAATACTACCAGTAGATGTATACAAGAACTGACACCATGGAAGCAGCCCCTCAGGGGTGGACACAGGACATCCCTTTTCAGAGGCCCTACAGTCTATACGTCTACAGCCACATCGCAACACGCGCACACACACACACACACACACACACATACACAGAGAGAGAGAGGAGATGGAGAGAGACATAAAACCACATTGTGCCATGAAAGATGCAATTAGAGTTGATATCACTGTCCAGTATTAATCAAACTTTCACTTTGAGTTTGTCTTTGTGTGCCAAAGCCCATCTCACCACCTCCCTTTGTCTATAGGACTTCTGAGTCAGTCTTGTTGACCCGATTCCCTTACAGATGCATTGTTACACATAATCAGGGGCAGGGTTGAGAGAGTTAGGGTACAAAGTTCACTAGGAATCACCAAATTAGTGAACAAATCGCTTAGTAAGCAGGTAATTGTTGAGATACTTTCAGTTTTAAGACTACACCATTGCCAAAACAGGTCAACTACAGATGCAATGCTGCACTGAAATGACAGATCGTTGCAATGAACTTACAGCAATGGTAGGCCATCACATTGTATACATTATGGATTGATTGTACCAGGAATTCGACAAATGCTTTGGTTGTAGCAGTGAACAAGATTCCATAGGTGCGTGATGTCAAATACCTGCACGCGACCTGCCACCAATCAGACTTTAGCTACATGTACGTATGTACACTAGAACTAATGATACGTACATGGAAGAAACGAAGTCAAGTATGAAAAAGAGGAACCAGTTGGAGGCCCTTTGCACCTCACTCTGGTGCAGCTAGTGGTATTGCCAAGGGGGGTGCATCTGGAACACCACTGCGGTAGCATATACGTAGCTACAAGACAGCACCCCTATCTCTTACGATATATAGGAAGATTCGCTACATTCGTGTCTGCTGCACAATTCGGCTGTCTTCACCTCCAACCAGTTAAGCAATGGTATATGGTCTGCCTACAGCAATAGAGACATCCTGTAAGTGCCTGTGTAGGTGTTTGTATGTGTGGGTGTTTGCACCTCGTCTTCATGTGTGCGGATGCATGGGGAGACGTGTTGCTGTTGCCTTTGGCTTCCCCTTTAGATGCACAGGAGACAGTTGGACTGCCTCTGAAAGGGTTTAATCAAATATCCCATCCCTATCACCGGTGCATAACTAGTTTTTTCCTTTACGAATATCTGTTATGAACACAGGTTACAGCTGGCAGCCACTCAAGAACCCATGTCCATAAGTGGGGTGCGTGAACTCACCAAACATGATCACATTACAAGCTTGGCAGCATGTAGTGTGAATGACACTTAAAGGGCCATTCAGCCCCGCAGTGTCAACAATGCCATGCAGTATGGTTGTTAGTTGAACCAAAGTAAATCATGCCCTCTCTGTGCAGAATATGGCTCAATGACAGATGGCTGAAATTATGTACCATGACCCCTGTTACAAGTTATGGCTAAGGTCGAGCTGCCACACAGCTGACGAAAACAACATCACAGTAATGCTTACATGAATATGGTGATGTTACGATTGTTCCCACCACACACACACACACACACACACACACACACACACACACACACACACACACACACATAAAAGTATTGATTAGCACACATAGCACATGCACACCAGTACACACACACATTAACTAACCGATTGGCGACACGTGACCTGTCTGCTGCCTCCGTCCGCTCAAACCAGATATGTGATTGTGACATACTACAGCACTTTTCAATAATGCCAAACAGCCCTCCATGCTTCTGTCCAACCTACAAAAGCAATTAAAACAATCACATTTATAGAAGAACTATCAAACACAGGCTCCTAGCGGGATAGCGATGCATCCCACAAGTGTACCATACTTTCCACTGTGCACACACACACACACACACACACACACACACACACACACACACACACACGCACGCACACACACACACGCGCACACGCACGATAAAAACACAGTGGTATTTGTTGAAACTAGGGAGCGAATAAGTCTGTTTAGGAATCTGGGTAGGTACATAAGTGTGTTTTGTGTGAGTGTTCATTGTTCTAAGCCCATGTGTAATGTTTTGCATAAGTACCATGTCCAGGGTTGATTTAATTCTCACCACACCAAAGGGATGCTGGAGACAGCAAGGGTGAGAGATTTGGTTATCTGTTTACTCAGCATAGATAGAACACAAAGCAGGGGACTAGCAGAGGCCATGTGGTGAAACATATTCATAGCCTCTCTGTCTCTTTCCCAGCCCTGTATATAGTGGGAGTGGCTTATTCTACTCAAATTAAGTAACAGCTGGGTGGGCGAGAGAGCAAGAGAGAGCATGGTGCTGGGTGAGAGGTGTATGGCAAGGCAATGCCTATCTTAAGATGTGGGGAAGGGAGGCAGGAGGAGGATCAGTGAAGGGTGGGAGGAGAGCAAGGGAGGATTGGTGAAGGGCAGGAGAAGAGCAGGAGGAGGATCGGATGGCAAGAGGAGTATTGGGAGGAGGGCAGGAGGAGGGCAGGGAGCAGTATACAGGCTGAGGGCTAAAACTGAGGGTTTAGGGTTGGTATCTCCAAAGTAAGGGTCAGACGTGGTATTTGTGATTAGCACTGTGGTATTGTAACCAATAACATACTACATATCTACCAAGTAGGGATGTTTAGTGTATGGCTAGGAATGAGGTCATGGCTTCCATTGCCCAAATATAGCTACTTGAACCAGCCCAGGTACATTGACCACATACTTCAACCATGTGGTGTGTACACTGGAAGTACAAAAGACAACATCATAGAGTGTGAGGAATGCAACGAACCAGAGTAAAGCAATTGTCTGTAGCCAGCATTGCTGCATCCATGGGTGAAGTGTGATTGGCAACACAGATCCCTCCACACTTTGCCTTGTTCTCTCTGTAAAAAGGAAGGGAGGGGATTAGTGATGGGGGAGGAGAGAGGAAAAGAGGGAGAAAAGGAGGGAGAAGAAAGATAATCAAAAGAGAGGGAAAGAGAGAGAGAGGGAGAGAGAGAGAGAGAGAGAGAAGGGGGAGATATAGAATATTGGGCAGGAGAGGGAACAGAGGGAGAACTGAGGGTTGATTATTGAAGCGAAACTGTATCATGCAGGGCCACATCACTTATAAAGAGACCATCCAAAACCATGTGAGACATAGTCTTTGCTAACGTGTATATGTACAAGCAAAGACAGCACTCCCACATGCAGAAGCAAACCCTGCGTGCAATGACAGGTGTAAGGTGCAGTTTGTTGAGACAGTACAACATGCCTCTTGGCTACAAGTTTACACACCTCCTCAGTGGTAAACAGCACCACCCTGCATTTAATTACATTCATTGATCTACATAAACTGCATGTAGACAGCAGGTCTGTGGAGAAGCCAGAGATTACAACAACACTGCAATACAGTTATATGGGAAAGTACACAAATACATACTTAAGAAGTGCATGGGCAGATGAATACTATTACACTCTAACCGAAGTATAAGCATGCTGGGGATGGGCACTTGAAATGAAGGGGCCAAGAGCAATGAATATCATTATGGTTTCACACCACTACTTCAAAGCTCCGATAAGAGCTGTAATGAATCTAATTAACCCAGAACAACAGGATGGGTGAGTCCTAGGTGAGGACCACCAGTGGGAGATCATCATCCTAATGAAATTAACACAGCAATCTGTTCACCTTTGCTGACCATGTGTCAAGTCAGGTGAGGAAGGGGAGGGGGAGGGGAGAAGGAGGGGAGAGGGGAAGGGAAGAATGAAAGAGAAGCCTAGCAACAGATCTTCCAATGAAGCTCAACAAATTTCAATTGAAGCTACCAAGTCATGATCCAATTGGTTAAGAATCATCCACATGATATTCGACTCATGAAGTTGTTTGAATGTGATACACGTCTACTTGCTGAATAACCCCTCAGCCATATCAAGAGTACTTCAGCCATATATATTGACATTTCACTGATAATGAAGCTGTGAAGGAGGCAACAGCGTTGCAGCATGACCATATCAGGATAAATAAGCAAGGCAGAGTGAATGGCGGCTGGGGCCAAGCCTGATGAGGCCAGTGATCGGCCACAGATTGGGAGCTTGGGTTCAGTTTAAGATGTCTGCCCTTTTCTCTATTCGCCATCCAGTCACAGCCATATGCAGATAAGAACTTCCACATCCACCATATGGCAAGCTACACCAATCTTATCAAATACAATGCCACAAAGCACTGGTCAGTGCCGAGGACGTAGAAGTTTCTATGGGCCAGGCCCAGCAGCCACAGTGGCTCCAGCTGAGGAAGCCATACAGATGTCTCACATGCTCACATATAGCTCTCAACCATCATTATCATAATACAAAAGTGGCTAATTGAGCACTTACAAATTCAACAACAGATGCATGTCTGAAGCTCTATAAAATCGGCAGACTAGCCGTCTGTAGAAGCAATCACTGCTTGGGGTGGAAGGGCAGCATTCTTCTCCTTGCAAGGTATGCACACAGAACAACTTGGAGGGCAGCGATTCCATCTCGTGACTGAACGTTTTGGGTAGAAGTGCTTCAGGAAAAGAAGCGCACATGGAGCTGTCACAAGGTGTTGGTAGCATATGACAATGTGCCTATGAATCAACCCTCTGTGTGCATGAGTGTGTGTGTATTCTGTGTGTGTGTGTGTGTGTGTGTGTGTGTGTGTGTGTGTGTGTGTGTGTGTGTGTGTGTGTGTATGTGCGTATTCTGTGTGCATGCGCGTGCGTGTGTGTGTGTGTGTGTGTGTGCATGTGTGAGTGCGTGTGTATTCTGCGTGTGTGCATGTGTGCGTGTGTGTGCATGAGTGTGTGTGTGTGTGTATTCTGTGTGCGTGTGCATGTGTGCGTGCATGTGTGTGTGTGTGTGTGTGTGTGTGTGTGTGTGTATTCTGTGTATGCATGTGCGTGTGGGTGTGGGTGTGCGCGTGCACGTGCATGCGTGCGTGTGCGTGTATTGTGTGTGTGCATGAGTGCCCATCCTTTGTCTGCATACCTTGGTTTTGAGACTGGAGTGGGCAGTGAGGGTTGTGTCTGTGTGTGCATGTGTGTGTGTGCGTGTACGTGTGTGTACACGCGCGTACGCACGTGTGTGTGTGCTGCATATAACTCAGGATCAAACTGTGAGAGATAGCCATCATATCAAACAATCCTTTGCGTATCTCTAAAGTGCCAACCTCTAGCAGAGCCCACACCAACTAATCAGTTTAGTTCAGAAACTGCCCACTAATGTGTTTTAAGATCAGCTGCATGCTTGCCTGCATTACCAGCAGGGTGTGTACTTCTGCCAAGCCACATGTTCACTGGAACGTACCCACTTGGTTGTGACGCAGGAGGTGATAAGTGTGTCAGAAGTATGCTACCTTGATTAGCTAATGAAGTGGGAGAGATACTCCAAGCTCACACATCATGTCCAATTAAGGTCCTTCAGGCTGCCTGTTCCCCCAATGCTTTGAAGGTGACACATGGTACAAATTTGAACAAGTTTTTAAGTGCGCACCGCCTTCCTGACTCAATGGTAATCAGTGACGTAGCTCGCCCAGAAACCACACAGTTCAGCTCACAAGATCTTGCCAAAGACAAACACATGTTTTACTGGCTGCATGCACATATGCAGAAGAACATGTTAGGAACTACATCTTCTCATTCTCTTGTCACAAGTGTCTCTTCCCTAATCTGTATAACATACCAGTCGGAAAACCACCCTACCAAGTGGATAAAGTAACTTCTATCTATCCAGGAAAGGCACACACAGGCACACACACACACACACACACACACACACACACACACACACACACACACACACACACACACACACACACACACACACACACACACACATGCACGCACACATATACACACACACCACACACACCTCCTCAACTCCACAGATCTCAGAGTGATAGTCACGGTGATCATAGAATTTCAATTACTTGGAATTCCATCTATCCTTAAAGATAATGACACTACTATTAGCGGTCAAAACAGCCCGAGTGTCGGTTACAGGAGACACCACTGTCACCAGAGGGGGCGGAATGCGGTGAACCCCGGTAACATGCATACAGAACCCACCCAAGTCACACACACCCAAACCCACGATAAGCCCACTCATCAAAGAGCCAAGACACAACCAAGACAGTGCAAAATGTTTGCCATGTAATGGCACATCCAAACTATTCAATTCGACTTGTGTGTGGGGGTAGTGAAGAATGGATATACATGATTACACGACGAAATGCGAGTCATTCCTCACATTTTTCATTGTGAGGCAACCAAGGATGTCCTTTTCCAGCCCCATGAAGGAATGTCAACAATGGAAAGCATTCCCTGCTGTGGAGGAATGGTCCATACAAGGCATGTATCCCTTGCGCATGCACAGGATAAGTTTGTTACAATTTGTTGTTTTGGCATGACCCATACATCCCTACATCTGTTGAACGCTAATACCTTGCCCAAATCTGGAAATAGGCAGCACGTTTGGTGCATTACAAGCATGCGCGGATGCATGTAAATACAAGAATGGCACTGTCCCACAAGAACATATGTCATGGAAATACAAGTGCTCCAGCTGTTGGATGACTAGAGCCAAGCTGAATGATTAAACCAAGGTAAACAGAAATGGTTATGACTGAGGCAGATGATTAGAACAAAGCAAGATGTTTAGAACCAAGTTTGGACGGTTAGAGTCAAAGATGGCAGAGCCTTCACTTTCATATCCTTGTTTGGCTTACATGTGCCACATAAGCTGAATCTTCAGTCTGTTTATGGCAAATACAAAGTACGTATCAATCGCCCCATACAATGGCTGCCATTGGTACACAGTGCAATAAGTACATGTCTCTTCACTTCAGTGGACATCAGTGCGCTACTGCTACAAGGAAGAACTCAGACGGTGTATTCTTCTGTCTGAAGCCACTAATTAGTGCGAAGAACTCAGACGGTATATTCTTCTGTCCGAAGCCACTCACTAGTGTGAAGAACTCAGCTGATATATTCTTCTGTCTGAAGCCACCAATTAGTGCGAAGAACTCAGACGGTATATTCTTCTGTCCGAAGCCACTCACTAGTGCGAAGAACTCAGCTGATATATTCTTCTGTCTGAAGCCACTAATTAGTGAGAAGAACTCAGCTGATATATTCTTCTGTCTGAAGTCACTAATTAGTGAGAAGAACTCAGGCGGTATATTCTTCTGTCCGAAGCCACTCGTTAGGGCTTCCACAAAAGTGTGCGTACATTTGTTTGAATATGTACATCACAGCATTTTACTATGGACAAAAAGCTTGTATGCACTCAGATTAAGGGGGTACATAAGGCAACAAAAGGGCATCGTGGCACACATAATGTGTATGCACAGTATACGTATATGTACATACAGACAAATGCACAAATGCACAATCATGCACACACAGTTAACATGACACCTCCTCTCAACTGTTTTATTATAATTATGCACATCACATACGTATGTATGTGATGTGCATAGTAATATGTATGTATGTACATATGGCACTATACTGTACATACGTAGGGTGCACGTGAGTCCATGCTGGCAGTGGGAAGCTCAACACCACTTCCAGGACATGGGTCACATGGCCACTAGCCAGTCACGGAAGTTGCCAAAGAAGAAACGGAAGCAAACTGGAAGACCTGGCGCAGACAGCAGAAGAGGTGGTACAATGAACAATATCTGCTGGAGAGGGTTGGAAGATCTTCAAATTATCCCAGGAAAGCAACAGTTAGGGTATCCATTGGGCCAATTAGGCATCACTTCATTGCACCATGTCCATATCTACAGCGGCAGACCTTCACTCTTTCTCACCGGAAAGCGCCAGAACAGCTGGCAGCCTCTATGCATGTGGGTCATAGATAGTGGTACAGGACAAAGTGTTTCAAATTAAAGAATGGTCACCTTAACAGTGTGTGTGGTTCAGATAAGTGAATATCGTGGGAACTATAAAGGTTCCAATTCACCTAGTAGAACAGATGTGGTCCAGGGATGAGAGACACAATTACTCACAGTGGCAACCATTGGCCATGTCAGAAACCACCAATGGCTTGTTCGACTTGTCCCACTCAACATGACACCATGGCAGTAACCCAAAACAAGACAACAAATCTCCCATAGATTAGCTCACCCATTGAGTCCACTCCTGTACATGTGTGAAGTCCTAATTGTATAATTGCTTCTGTCTGCCCTTTGGCCAAAGTAATACATCACTCCTCCTCCCCCTCCCAGGAGATAAAATCGCTCAAAGGTAGGCCCTATCTAACCACCCTTCAGCGCAAAAGCATTCTGTGGTGGGAGCTGGGCACTGAAGGAGAACAAAGTGAGGTCAACCTGCAACCTCTACCAACCTGGAGCAATAGGCCACTGATGTTATCAAGAACCTTCCTCACCACAAATGGCATTCTCCACATGCCATGCCATGAAGTGTGGGAAAGTGACATTTGCAAGAATTGTTGTGACACTATATTTATTTGAATTATTCATACAGCACACTCCCAGAGCCTCCTTCACAGATGCTGCACTGATAGCCTCACAATTGCATTCTGAAGACAGCTACATTTACGAATGACCTCAAAGAACACCAAAATGTGCTAGCGCAACGCAAATTTCGCAGAATGAGACCTCTTGGCGCCTTAGGGACAGTTTGGGACAGGCCCAAGTGTCCTGATTAGAGAGGTGACCTTATTTCAGAGGTTGTTTCGTATACATTTCTATGCAGCTGTGACAGTAGGCACTGTCTTCTTTAACAAGGAGATGTACTTATTTCAGAGGTAATTTTGTACGTGTCTCTATGAAGCTGGGACAGCAGGTACGGTCCCCATTTGAGAAGTACATCCTCTGAACTCAGGTTATCCTTTATAGGGGGTTTCCAAAGTATAGCAGTTTCATTGCCTGGATTGCTGTATGAGCTGTCATTTTTCAGATTCACATTTGACAGAAGAGCTAACAACATTTGTGCTACAGTAGAACCCCCTTACAAAATTCTACCCATATTCTGGGGAACCTCTCTAATAAGGGCAGTGACTACTGTCCCAGCTATGCAGAGATGTTTATAAAACTACCTCTGAAGTGATGGCACCTCTCCAACGAGGACAGTTCCCACAGTCCCAGCTACATAGAGATGTGTACAAAACAACCCCTGACCTAAGGTCATCTCACTAATCAGGAGACTTAGGTAAGCCTGTCCCAAACTATCTCAAATCTGTCCGGAATGTAAAGGTGTCAATGTACCTATAAGTAGGCTGGAATGCACGCAGCTGCGAAGCTCTTGCCATGTTTGATGGG
This sequence comes from Ianthella basta, assembly GCA_964019415.1. Taxonomy (NCBI): domain Eukaryota; kingdom Metazoa; phylum Porifera; class Demospongiae; order Verongiida; family Ianthellidae; genus Ianthella; species Ianthella basta. The sequence continues at coordinate 7,122,858 of OZ025877.1, read as the reverse complement.
GTCAGTGCCTGAGTAGCGCAGCAAAACACGCACAGCATACACACAATTCCTGCATTCTTAACGTGTCTCTGCTGCACTTGGTGATATCATGGCTACAGGAGGACACTCCTAGGGTTCCTCCTCAACCCCATCTCAGGCTGTACTCTGAAGACACAGAAGTGCTCCCGCATTCTGCACTCCAGCCATTAGGCCTGGTGAGGCCACTGGGCTAGTCAAGATAGCAAGAATTACGCAATTGCTAGCATTGAAAGGAGAACTCCCAATGAAGGCATGTTTTACAACATGTCTTGATGGAGAGTATCCGTATGATATCAATCAATAGAAGGGTGCATTCCAGATGATTGGACTACCTTGGGTGGCATTCACATTAACAGACCAACTGGCTGCATCAAATCTCACTTTCAACTTGAAGCTGCTCCTATGGCAATGCCATCTTGCTACCATGACAACACCATCCTGATACCATGACAACACTGCACAGTTATATAGCTAGAAAAGGATGTGTTAGCCCACACTCAGTGCCTTCAAAGGTTAACGATGTATTAATGACATCATCCTCCCACAAATCAGAACTGTGCCAAACTGGATAGGTCTAAGAGAATGAAAGCACCTAATCCAGTAGGGACACAATTAGCACAAAGGCACCCAGAAGCAAATACACACGCACACTTAAGGCATAGGGTCAGACCTTCACATGTAAACCACCCTGTGTACTCATGCTGACATCTGTGCACAACAAATTCCTTTTCCTTGTTTAGCGTGTGGTGACCACTGAAGCATAAAAAAGGTGCCAAGGGGCTTGCCCCAGTGAGTCATAAGAGCACAGTCCTGTTGCCACAGAAGGTGTGGGAGGAAGTCTGTCAACAAGTGGCAAGCTGTGCTGGCGATGGGGATAAGGAGATATAGGAGGCCATCCCTCCAAACTAGGTGATCTTGATCATGTACGGAACAAGCGATAGCGGACTGAGGATAACAGTCTGCTGTGGGTCTACCATTGATAGCATACCTCATCATGCTATGCATGCCTCACCCAAAAGACCTCATTGTTCGTTACACAGGTAGGAAGTGGGTGTGAATTGCATGTCATGACTGCCTAAGCAGGCACTCCACTGTGTCTTAATGAGAGTAGCATTAGCACAAGCTTCATCACATCCATTGTAACCGACCACATTGCTCAATATAACAGTAGAATGTGGGTGAGGTGCACTTTGTGTGTGACTGCTTAACGATGTGTCCTGCACTTGTACAAGTGGCTACCTTGCAAACAAAAGGTTAAGTCCCTGAACAAAGGCAACTGGGACTGGTAAGGTCACTACAGTGTTACTTCTCCACTCTAGATGCCTTTGGGAAGGTTTGGGACAGGCCCAAGTGTCCTCATTAGAGAGGTTTCCTCGTTTCAGAGGTAATTTTGTACCCATCTCTATGTAGCTGGGACAGTGGGCACTGTGCTGTCCTCTTGTGCCCTGAATCAGGGTGCCCTCATAGGGGGTTCCACTGTATAATGCATGTACATACATACACATACAACTATTAACTGAAGCCAGGCAGCTGCTGTGCCTGTTGCTGCCCATGTGAATGTGGAATGGTGTTTACTGATTCACAACTACAGTACAAATATCACACAAGGGTACACAGTTTGTAGAAGGTGGGATTTGGCTACACTGTAATGAAGTGGATTACAAACAAACTCCTGCACATTTTAAGTGCTGTAATAGGATAGCTGTCAAACAATACAGAATGCCAAGCACTACATTCTTTAGTAATTGTACTCCTATTCAAAATGTTTCCATACAGTGGGACTCCCTTATGAAAGACTCTGTATATTCAGGACACCTCTCTAATGAGGACAGTGCCTACTGTCCCAGCTACAGAGATGTGTACAAACTACATCTGAAATAAGGACACCTCTCTAATGAGGACAGTGCCTACTGTCCCAGCTACATAGAGATGTGTACAAACTACATCTGAAATAAGGACACCTCTCTAATGAGGACAGTGCCTACTGTCCCAGCTACATAGAGATGTGTACAAACTACCTCTGAAATAAGGACACCTCTCTAATGAGGACAGTGCCTACTGTCCCAGCTACATAGAGATGTGTACAAACTACCTCTGAAATTAGGACACCTCTCTAATGAGAACACATGGGCCTATTACGGAAGTTTAAAGCTTGAAACTGTCCCAAAGGTGTCGGGTGTAGAGAGGTTCCATGGCAACATACATACACACTCTGTAGTCACATAACCATGTTCTACTGTTAGGGTTTGCAAATAAAAGCCAAGAAGCTTACCAATGAGGAGGTTAGAGGGGTACTAATATTCACGACCTAGATATCCCTCAAACCTTGAAATTCACTTTAAAAACAATCTATTAAGAAAGACCAAGTCAAACTGGAAGACAGGACAACAGAAACCCCTTTAAATCTACCCACCTCAAATTACTAAACATCTTCAAACACTAGTGATTAGTGATTAGGTCTTCACTTCCAGTAGGGCCCCATATGAGGGACACTCCAAGCTCATGACACCTTTCTAATGAGGACAGTGCCTTCTGTACCAGCTACGTAGAGATGTGTAGTAAACTACAGTCCCTGTAAAATAAGGACATCTCTCTAATGAGGACACTTGGGCCTGTCCCAAACTGTCTCAAAGGAGTCTGGAAATGACAAGTGTCACTGCACTCAAAGGGGCCTTCATTCACAATTCCCTAATATGGAGGTCCCATGTACCGCACACTTGTTGCATAACCAATGAAATCTATGACAACCATATCCATGGCAACACAGGCACAGCTGTCCGTTCAACACTTTAAACACGGTGTGAAATCGATTATATCCCACTTGCCCTGGATAAAGGGACTTCACAAGCACGTAAAACAGGAATCATTTGTTACTGTTACATGGAAATCTCAAAACAATGTTGTAATCAAGCGGAATAGGAAAGGACAAATGATAAACAGTGAAGTTGGAGGAATCCCTCAGTAGGAAAAGAAATCTTTGTATTTGAGAACACAGCCCCAAACAGTTGGCAATCGAAGGCATATTGAAAACTGGTATGATACTACAAATAAATGGACTGCACAAGGAGAAATTGAATGGCTTATCAGTACAGGAAACTCAGCTTTCACCTTTGAAGCCTCGTAACGAACATTTACCTCAAATACAAAACACACATAACTTCCCCCAGTCACCCAAAGATGTGCACACAATAAACGCATGCACCACATACACTTACATGTAGAAGCATACACTCCAATAGCATAATGGCCACTTCTACATACGTATTAATGTACGTACAGCATTCACTGGAGCTACTTGACAGTAGAAAAACACCACCAGTGCAAGTAGTAGAAGATCATGATCAAAGAAGGTGAAGTTATGTCAGAAGAGAAGCTGTGTCAATCATACATGCCTTCCCACAACACTTCAAGCATGCATCACAAAAGGTGATGGTGTTTGCAAAGGGCAAGACACTCATCCTAATGCAGCTGTGAAAGTGACCAGCTGGGAGTGGGGTAATGTGTGTTGACACTAGAGATGATGGTTGATCTAAGCACCTTGACTTTCAAAGCATATCTTCGTTAAAAATGAGGCGTTTTCATGAATATGCATGAATTAGCTCAAAGGGGAGCCAGTGTTCTGCTGTGGTCAAGAAGAAGGAAGAGGTGACAAGTGATGGTATCTCTCATCTCTGCTTGTGAGCTGACCAATAATAAGGCAACAATTTACAAAGAATGAGTAAACAAGTGGTAAACAGCATGCGTGTTGGTCTCCCAAGTCATGAATACCATTAGTGATAAAGAAACCCCAAACTCCGCCCACATTGAATTACCCAGATGGTTAATCAAGGTAGGTTCCTAAAATCAAGAGTAAGCGGAGGAAGTAGTCTGGCCCGTGTCACACCATAGATGGTTACTATTGGAACTCAACAACCCCTAAGGGGACTATTATCAGCCCAAGGCTCTTATAAATCCACTCCTATCAGCCCAGGACTCTTAGTACTCCACTTCCACTAACAAAAGGCAGTGAGTACTACAGCCCTGGGGCTGTTATTGCTCAACTGGGGGTAGATATACAGCACACTCTGTTGGACACCAGGAATGCCAGTTATGAAGGAAAAGCATGACTTAACTGCACCCCAGTGTACTGGTTGGACCCCATGCCAAGTCCACAAGAGGGCACTGCCCACCTCAAGCATGTCACCTGGGCTGATGACAGAAGATGGGAATGTACATACACAACAAGGTCATTGAATTACTAGGCTCTTTCACAACCAGATCTGTTTGCAAGAATCAGGCTGCATTTGTACTAGACTAGAGATGCCTGGCGCAAAGGAAGCTAGACCTAGTGTCTGGAAAAGAGTAGGGTTGCTTCAAAGGTGGGAGGCCTGTGAAGGGCACAATTAACACACAGATTGCAATGATGTCACAAACCTTCCCATGAGCGATTGGCGCTGACAGCTAAACACATACAAGCATATTTGTGGGAAGGAACAGCTGGAAGGTCTCTTTGTGGGTGTCAGCCAGATGGTATGGGTGCATTCATGCACACAAAAACAGTACTCACTCTCATCATTCTAGTAAGGATGAATTCACTGAAGAGCAGGAACTACACGGCGAATGCGCAGTGTGAACTACATAAGTGCGTGACCATACATTCACATAACTCAGCTAACCACACACACACCTAGGTCTACAACCAGAGTGTGCGGGTGTGCCCTATGTAGAGATGGACATTCAGACGTTATGTGACTGGTAGCTGCGTGACAATGCCCCTATGTTAAGTTATCAACCAACACACCCACATACAGTCACATACACACATGTAGAAACATGCACACAGACAGACAAACAGATGCTCACACACCTGTTGTGGTGGGTGATGACGGCAGAGAATGCAGCAGCGACCATCCGCGAGACGAGCACGGTACAGTATCGCTCCATCTCCCGCCGATACCTGCATCATACAATGGGATAGGAAGTAATTTCCTACAATCTTAACTAAAATTGCTACGTAATGAATTCTTTCAAACAAGCAATACTTGGTTGGATTATGATATCATGATGTGAACACTTCTGCACAAACACACTTCACCATTAATCACAAACTGCTGCTGTCTAATGAATAAGAACCCTTTAATAATCCTTGCATGACCTCAGGTCTTTAACAGGGTTTACAATACAAGGGGATGGAGCTTCCTCAATAAGTTGACAAAAATAATTAAGCGAGCATTCTTAACAGTATCACTGACCAGTAGATTAGGTCAAGGGAGGGTTAATAGCACATGGCTTCGAGCCTAAGAGCGGTCACAGCTGTACATTGCTTAACAGATCAGACACAACACTAGCCGCCCTTGGATAGGATCCTTTACATTATACCAAGAGAATGTTAACAGAACCCTACTGGTGTAGTGTGTGTGTGTGTTTATACACATATCCGGCCACCATAACATTGAAGTAGGAGAAAAATATGTTACAGCCAATGACAACGGTTGCTATTGAATGACATTGCTGTCATTGAGAGGCTTTTATTTGGGTTGGTCTTGTACAAAGATAGCAGAGGGCACAACAAGCAGTCAGAAAAGGCAAGGCAACACGCTAAGGACAGGAAGAGACTTGAGCACACCCTTGGAAGCAGAAACCATGCATATACACATGTGAAGCCTAGGCTATACTCACTGTAGTCACCTCGGGGTGAGCAATGTCAACTATTTGCATTCAAAAGTACTCTGTAAGTTATCCACCCAATCAAGTTGTACTTACTACTGGGCAGTTTCTATGGCAGCCAATCTGACTGGCACAATTTGCGAGCAGCTGCTTGTGTTTCAAAACACATGGTGAACCATACACACACATACTGGAGTGTTTTGACTGTGGCAAGTTTCCCCGGTGCATGTGTCTCCAATGGCACACACATAGGTACGTAGGTGCATTCATGCATAGACCAAGCATAAGCAAGTTCACATTGCGCACATGAAAGGTATCTATGAAGCCAAAATTTCAACTTGGTTTCATTTTGCAATTGCAAAAATGACGTGCTATCTGAAAGTACGACAAATCCATCCTACATGCAAAGATCACAATATACAGTCCAAGTGCAAGTTCAAAAACAAACTGTACACCACATGGTACACCATGTTAAAACAGGAGTGGGTTTGATAAAGGGAATATCCACACTTTATATAACAATAGCATGAGTACACTAAAGCCAGCTCCTCTAAAACAGCCAGCCTCCCTGTCTCCAAATAGCACCAAAGCATTGCAATCCACCTCTGTAGAGCAGCCACCTCTCTATAAAGGTCAGCAGTATTTACTGACAGTTCATGAACAGTCACAACACATTGGGATTATGGCGCTGCAAATAATAGACATTCAAACTGAAGTAATTCAATGGTACTTGCTAAAGCAGTGCATACACAACACACGTGTGTGCGTGTCTGCAACCTCATTGGTCGAAGGTCCATCACATGCACTGTCCAAATTGTACAACGTTGCAGGGAATAATAAATGGTCTGCAAGTACACAGCACACACCACCATGCAAGAAAGGGAGGCAAGGGAGTGCTCAAACACAACCAAGATCATCACAGGCCAGTAAAGAGACAGAACATGCAATAGATCCACAGTACTCTCTGTCCTGTCCCATCGTGGGACATTGCATAAGCACAGCAATTGAATACGTGAAGAGAGTAATAAAATGGTGGGATTCTTGCCACCCAATTTGTTGTCAGAATCACACTAGACTCTCCCAACAGTGCATACACATGGATGTTAACACAAGAGATTACAAAGTTCCTTTAGCAAGCATCAACTACTTAATTGAGCAGTAATAGATGACAAGAAGACAGTTAGCACCCAGCTGAAAACAGCATGCGAAGATGCTCTACAAAAGACTGATACTGGTTGATGCACACTATGTGAGAATGTGTCCTTTCTGAAACATTCTTCAACAGACAAGCACATCTGCATGATCAAGGGAATGGCTCACAGTGGCCTCTGGTGATATGCTTGTAAGACAAGACAGTGACAAGTAATTGAACTACATTCAGTGTCATTCAGACTGGGACTAATTAGCCTTACGTTTGTACTGTAGAAACACAAACAGCTCATTTGGGAGCCATTCACTCATAAAGGTCACTGGTCTATGATATGATATCAACGAAACATTGCCAGCTACTTCAAAGGAAAGGCTACGTGTCGAAATGGTTGGTGAAAGCATTCCTTGACGGCTGACAATTGCCTTCTTAAGTGGATCTAGTTTACAGACACACAGTGTGTGATTCACAGCCAGTGAAGGCAGCAGCAGTTGGCTGTAAAACATTCCATGGAATCAAGCCTTTGCCTAGCAACTCTAATGAAGAGCTCCCAGTGAAGAAACCTTCAAACATATACAGTTGCAGCTACAAAACCTGTCCTCATAAACACGTACGTATGAGTGTATGTGGATTAGTATGCTATATAATTATACACAATAGGCCTATCACAGTAACATAGTTATCTCATCTTTTCCCAGTTCATGTCCGCCTGGTATTTTAGTCTAGATGCTTTTCAATTCAGTATCCTTATCTCCAGTGAACATTGAGCATCAACGATACACAGTGCTACTGTACCGATTAGTTGCCATCACTCAAACACTGATTTCCACAAATCAAATCATTTGTACAGAGCATTCAATCATTTTTCCTCCCATTTGACCCCGTGCTTGAGATCATTCAGCTGACAAACACCTACAGTACAAGATCAAAACTCCTAATCTTTGTACTGTAAGCTCCTACGGCATGATTGCTCAATCAAACTCATTTACCTACGTATGTACATACGTATGTTTCAGCCTACTGCCGGCCAATTGAAGAACAGAGACATTCCAGTACGCTGACTCATGCGACAACAACTTACCGAAATTGTGGGAGGGACTTGAACATGAGCATAGTCAGGAAGAGCCACAGGAAGCTGGTAATTGAGATAGGAAGCCTGTAGTGGGTGAGACAGGAGGGGGGGAAGGCTATTCATCTTATGACCCCAACACCTGCCACAGATGACAAGCATTGAAGAAAGCCGTGCTAGGCAGGCCCCACGCTAGAGGCTCAGACAAGGAATGCCAGCCTCCTCTGCTTGCATAGCGCAACACGGGGAGGGAGTGGTTGGATGTGCGGAAGACGTTGAATGCACTAAGGTCACCATGACATTTTACTGATATGCTTAGAAGCTAAAATTACATCCCATAGACGTCTATGTACACAACCACTGAAACCATTGCTTGGACACACAGCTAAGATCAAACAACACTTTAGGTACACATTGGATCTTGGCAACCCAATGAACGGAATAGGAACAAATTATCGCACATATTACGTTACAGAGGGAGTGCAATTACAGTATACATGGATGCATGCTCCATGTAGGCGTGTGTGTGCCATGGGTGAAAGTGAGATCTCTCTATTTTGGGAACCATTGGGTCAGTTTGGTAGGCCCAAGTGTCCTTTTTCTAGAGGTAGTGTGTACACATTTTTCTATAGCTGGGACAGTAAGCACTGTCCTCATTAGAGGGGTGTCCTCATTTCAGAAGTAGTCTTGTACACATCTCTATGTAGCTGGGACAGTAGGCACTGTCCTCATTAGACGAGGGTGTCTTCATTTCAGAAGTAGTCTTGTACACATCTCTATGTAGCTGGGACAGTAGGCACTGTCCTCATTAGAGAGGTGTCCCAAATTCAGGATTCCTATATAATGGGTTCCACACTACAACTAGCCACCTATGGCTATTAGCAACATATCCTCTTAATTAACAGCAGACCTTAAATTACAAACATGCACTCTGGATCTACGAATACATACACATGCATTTAAATGAGATACTGTAGTTAGGAGCTTTGAGAGCAAAGAAAACAGTGACAAAGGGGATGGGTTGAGGAGACCGGAAAGTGGGGACAGATTGGAAGGTTCACGCAGGGTCTTCGTGAGTGGATATACGTACGTAAGACAATCTATCGCACAAACCCTAGCACCGTAACGAGGCGTGGACTCATTTCCTCGCCAACTCCCGCCACTGAATGCGGTTCCATCCCTCACTACCATCCCAGAAGTGGGTGGTCCATCTCACGTAGGGTTGCTTTACCGCAAGACAGACTAATTGACTATCCCACATCCTCGCAACAGGCATGCTAAGATACATAGACACACCGGCACAGACGTCCACATGCACATACACAAACACACACACACAGGGCTGCCCACTGTCAGCAATCTCGCAGACAGCACGACTCCTCCATGTGACCAGCAACAAACATATGAATAGAACAGAATACACACAGAGATCTTAGCAACAATCAATTCCCATGGATGCTAACACCAACTATCAGTGAGTGGGAACTGAACAACCTGCTACTGTCCCCATAAGGTAAATGACCCAGTCGGTGGTACACAAACACCTTATAACCTCCTCCCCCACAATTTCCTGCTGCTGCAGGTGAAGGATGGCTACTGTCAGAATGACACCTAAGACTTGCTCAGCACGAAGTGTTCTCTGAAAGGAAATATTGCACAACAGCTCATCGCAGAGAAGAAATGTATGGCATGCAGTAGTGACCGTGATGGGCTGTTAAACGATACTGTTCTTGTTCCGTAACATCTGGTCACAACTGTCAGATCTGTAATTGTCATATTTCAAACTACAAATTCTATTGCCATGGAAATGGAACTTTGTGTCTGTGCATGCGTGTGTGCGTGCATGTATGTAAAAGAGTTACATACACACACCACACACACATAGTTCCACATCCGGTCAATCATATACCCTTAACAAACACTTTACAAATTTGAAAATTGAAATACAACTATTATGGAGCAGACAAGTGTGACAAAGTGACCAGATGTTACGTAACAAGATCATAACTCTCTAACAGTCAAACAGTCATGCACTGCATGCCATACATTGCTTCTCTGCAATGATCTGTTGCGCATTTTCCCTTTCCCTCTTACCGAACAGGTCTTGAGTGCCCCTCTGACAATGGTCAGCATTGAAAGCATAAGGCAGTTAATGTGCCAAGGACCGGGCCATGTACCTTAAGGTGACACTAGTGAGGTTGTAATCCATCCTTTCTCACTGATAATTGATGTTATCATCCATGGGAATCGATTGTTGCTAAGATCTCTGTGTGTATTCTGTTCTATTCATATGTTTGTTGCTGGTCACATGGAGGAGTCGTGCTGTCTGCAGAACCTCTGACAGTGGGCAGCCCTGTGTGTGTGTGTTTGTGTATGTGCATGTGGACGTCTGTGCTGGTGTGTCTATGTATCTTAGCATGCCTGTTGTGAGGATGTGGGATAGTCAATTAGTCTGTCTTGCGGTAAAGCAACCCTACATGAGATGGACCACCCACTTCTGGGATGGTAGTGAGGGATGGAACCGCATTCAGTGGCAGGAGTTGGAGAGGAAATGAGCCCACGCCCGATTAGGTGTGCTGGATTTGTGTCTACTCAACCAATTCCCTCTGCTACTGTTTCTTTGCTCCCAAAGAGGAAGCTCTTCTCAACCATTATCTCTCATCTGAAGGCACATACACATATACGATATATTCTGTACCCAAGAGCATGTTCTAAAGAAATCATTTTGCTCTGACAGAACACATACACACACGCACACACAGCACACACACACACACATACACACACACACACAACTCACCTGAAGAAAATAAAAATGGAGTACCTCACAATGATGGAAAGAATCCAACAACAGTAAATTTTCCAACTGCAAGGAAGAAAGCATACAACTTACGTACGTACAACACCAAGGCCATGTATTACACATACAGCACTGTAGCCCATGTATTACACATACAGCACTGTAGCCCATGTATTACACATACAGCACTGTAGCCCATGTATTACACATACAGCACTGTAGCCCATGTATTACACATACAGCACTGTAGCCCATGTATTACACATACAGCACTGTAGCCCATGTATTACACATACAGCACTGTAGCCCATGTATTACACATACAGCACTGTAGCCCATGTATTACACATACAGCACTGTAGCCCATGTATTACACATACAGCACTGTAGCCCATGTATTACACATACAGCACTGTAGCCCATGCATTACACATACAGCACTGCAGCCCATGCATTACACATACAGCACTGTAGCCCATGCATTACACATACAGCACTGTAGCCCATGCATTACACATACAGCACTGGTAGTCCTCTTGCACTGTATCAATATGTTGTAGATCACAGATCTGTGCATTGCACATATCAACAAAATTTGGAGCTAGAGTGGTTGTTGAAGGGAATATGGCTACAAGAGGGTGGAACAGTGTCAAAGAGGCCGACCCAGTGAAGAAATGGAGACCTCCTTTCTCCTCTACGTACTACATCTCAATGCACCAACCAGTTACAACATGGACCATCACCATTCCTACACTCTAGCACAGTGGCACCTCTGTATTCTGGACACCTTTAGGAGTGTCCTCATTAGAGAGGTGTCCCCATTTCAGAGGTAGCTTTGCACACACCTCTACGCACAGAATGTAGTCAGGACAGTAGGCACTGTCCTCACAACAGGGGGGTGTCCAGTACTGCAGGGTATCCTACATAGTGGAGCGTCGCACACAGTGCAGTATCTGACGGCAAGCAGTGGAAGGATGTTACCCTTTTACAAAGTGGCTCCATAATTGGTCTAGCCCGTACCATGTGATAACAGACAACACGCTGCAATATACAGTAACAAGTACAGCAGTAAGCTGATGCCCCAATTGGTACGACCGGTGGCCTTCATGTAAGGGTCATGCTATGGGACAGAGCAGGAGCAGTGCATGAGCTCACAGAGTTCATCTCTTCAACTTCCCAGTAAGGATCACCGCATAAATGGTGAGAGGTAGTAATTATTGAACAAGCTAGTTTATCACACTCTTATTACAGCACTCATGCTTAAAGTGCACCAATTACATGGGTCAATGACCGTAAGATCTGACAGCTAATCAAGGGCGAGGGGACGCACGCTGTTGTTGGTCCGCATGACTTCCAAGTGTCGCCGCCATGCAGTCTGCATCACATCGCCACCCTTGGAAGCTAGAGCATGAGCAGTGGGTTCACCAACAGACGAAGCCTGACAAAGCAAGACCATGCTATTAGATAATCATCCTTCGATCAACGAAGCATAAAAGATTATCGCCTGGTTGGCTGACACGAACAGACAAGTACTTCAAGGAGGTGACCAACTATGGCTACTACTGCACGTTTCACACTTCTATTCCAATTACCAGTCGTTGAGTCACAAAGAACTCAAGAGACAGATGCCCATTATTATGCATGAAGGGAACAAGTTGGGTTTAGTGTGACATCGTCGGCAGCGACAGCAAGCAATTCACAGAAGTGCAACCGTTGATCGCTGGCAGCCTGAAAGAGGTGGTGTTATGTGAGACTGTAAGCTGATACTACATGGGCAGCATTCCCCCCTACCACTTTCACAAGGAGTCTTAGGGAGTACACAAGCAGATACCTCTCCTTCGCACGATTTGGAAAGAAGAGATGCTCTAGTGGGTTTAGCATTCCACTCACACCCCCCTACAAGAATGCTATTCAAGCACCATGGCACCCACCAGTACAGAAAACACCTCATTCAGTGACACACACACACACACACACACACACAGCTGCCTTTAGGAAAACCGACAATACTGATCACAGCAGACAACAATTTAGCACCAAATTATCCAATTAATTGTTGCTCAAAACCCTTTCAAACCCTATGAAAACACTTCAAAGGAATCGCATGCCAGCTTGAAAGTGGGAACACTGTTCAAAGACAACCTAAAGCAACCTCAAGCTGTGGCAAGAGGGCCAACAGCTGTCAACCAGCCCTGACCAACCTCAGCCATAGGTAAGAGGCATACCAGCTGTCCACCAGCTGCTCCCCAAGCCGACCTATCACAACCGTGCATAAAGCACCAATAACAACAGCAGAGAGTGAAGGGAAGTGAAGGAGCATACTAGTATGAACACAAGTGCATGTGTAATATGGGGCACTATCTAACATTCCACACATGGTACAAATGGCAGAGACTGTCTTCGTGAGTTTGCGACAAAGATTTGCTTCTATTTATCTACGTAATTCATTGTTGCAACTCATGATGTACAGTAATTTCTTCAATGACCACTTACATATCTGTCAAAGCAGCAAAATGTACGTCATGCACAGCATATATCCTGTAATTATGGAATCAAGAGCAATCAGTTGTGAATGTGATTGCTCATGTGTGACGTAGTAGTGGGAGTCCTGTGAGACCAAAAAGGACATTCTGACTTCAGGAACACACACACATACGTACGTACACACCTACGCATACCCACGCCCACACCCCACAACCACTCACATGCAATCATTACTACAAACACATTCAAAGTACAAATTTAGTGATAATTGTTTCCTTTCTGAGACCAGGAAGAGGGCACAATTCTTAGAAGGACTGCTAGTGAAGGAAAGGTCTTTCTCCTCAGGAGGAAGTGGGTTAGGAAGGGAAAGTGGTATAGTGAAACCTGACTAGAGTGGTCACGGCATAATGCAGCCACCTCTCCAAAAACTCCGACCTCCTTGGCCCCAAATATATAGCACTAACACTATTATGTATGTAGGTGTACGTTGTCACTGTATCTCTGTACTGTACTGAAATGTAGCCAGTTCTCTATAAAGGGTCATTTTTAGCTGGCCAACAGACGGCTGCCTTGGACAGATTCCACTTTATGTGTTACATTCAGTTGCGCTTCCCTCTGTGTGCATGTATGTGTGTGTGTGTGCGTGCGTGCATGTGTGTGTGTGTGTGTGTGTGTGCGTGTATGTGTGTGTGTGTGTGTGTGCGTGCGTGCATGTGTGTGTGCGTGTGTGTGTGTGTGTGCGTGTGTGTGTGCGTGTGTGTGCACCACCTTACAACCTAGTCTGGCTTATTAGACCCAGCTTCTCGCTATCGTGTGGGGCGGGTGATGAGAAGACGGGTCTAGCGGGCCAGACAACTTACAACCAAGAATAACCGTGTACTACAATACATCTTAACATGAGACACGAACGCTGGAGATCAAGAAAGTCCATCCTTGAATTCAACAAAGGTTCATTGGGCTACTGAGATATATCGAATGACAACTCACTCTAACATAATACTAATGAGCAAGATCCTTCAGCCAGATAATGCTACTTCCCAACACAACACTACCATCACAGAAGACACAGGTAGGCTCCATGCCAGATGTCTTTAGCTAGTCCTCACAAAGGAGCTTATGACATCATCAATTGAGCCTAGTAGAGGGCAAGACTGAAGAGATAAAGGTACTATCGCCGTGGTGCGTGCACGCATATGCCCCCGAACAGGAGATACCCTTCATCAATTGCAAAGGATAAGGGCAGTTGGAGATCAAAGGTGTAAAGCATTCCACCGCATCCTAGCAACCGGATGACAGCTGGCTATTGAGTCAAACAAGTACATGCACATCTGATGAGGCAGGAATTTCTGCCCCTCCTCTTGCAAGTTGGCTCACATCACAAACATCCTTTGATCTCCCTGATGGGACATGACAAGGACACATGCTGTCACGGGAACCTTCACCAGTGCACCAAGACTCCAGTAAGAACGCCTAGGAGACATCACTGCATAGTTCATAGCACCTTCTCACCTATACCATAATTCATTCGGTTACATCTGGTAACTAATGACTCTGATTGACGCTATCTACTGTATGTGGGTCAGGAGAATCAATGCCTTGAGATAGGTGTGTGTGTGTGTGTGTGTGTGTGTGTGCGTGTGTGTGTGTGTGTGTGTGTGCGTGTGTGTGTGTGTGTGTGTGTGTGTGTGTGTGTGTGTGTATGAGCGCATGTGCCAGTGTGTGTGTGTGTGTGTGTGTGTGTGTGTGTGTGTGTGTGTGTGTGTGTGTGTATGAGCGCATGTGCCAGTGTGTGTGTGTGTGTGTGTGTGTGTGTGTGTGTGTGCTGACTGTGCTATCCCACAGGTGCTGTCTGGCATGAAAACAGAACATGTGCACAATCAAACATCCGACAACTGCACATCAGTTGTTTCCAGTCAATGCATGCACTCAACTGACGCTGGCAAGGGGTGCACAACAATACCAGAGTGTCAAGTCTGTCATTCCACATATCTACATCTAATCACGTGCAAATGAGAAGCTTCTTCTGGCATATTATGCTTCCCTCCACACACCCACGTGGATACGTACATGAGCACTTATAATTTAACCTGAAAAATCAGTGACACATCATTCCTTTACTAGTCAAAGAATTTGACCACTCAAAATTGCCCCAAAAGTTGTCATGACAACAGCCACCACACACCACTCCAAACAGCACGTACTTGATCGTTTTCCCAGCCACTGCCAAATCTGTTCTTGTTCGTGTCAGCAAGTTCCACATTGTCAGCTCTGTATACACAGGACAGACAGACAGACAAATGGACGGACGGACACATAGCAACACTGTACACATACAGAGCTACCTCAATGAACTTGTGTAAGTAGTACCCATCACATTTACTTCAACACATGCACTTTATTCTCTCCCTTTGGTGCCCCATTGATACCAGCCTTGGCTGAAGGGGCTACCATTGACAATAATAATAACTATAATAATAATAATAATAATGATTATTATTATTATTATTATTATAATAAGTGAATAAAAGCACTAAAGAGTCTGAAATGCAGTGCGGTGGAAAGCATCAGCTTACAGTGGCACCTCTTTCTTCTGTACACGTTTGGACAGCTTGGTCAACGTGTCCTCATTAGAGAGGTTTCCTTATTTCAGAGGTAGTTTAGTACACATCTCTATGTAGCTGGGACAGTAGGCACTGTCCTCACTAAAGAGGTGTCCTGAAGTCAGAATGTCCTTGGTGGTCCCACAAGACTCCCACTACTACGTCACACATGACCGATCACATTCACAACTGATTGCTCTTGATTCCATGATTACAGGATATATGCTGTGCATGACGTACATTTTGCTGCTTTGACAGATATGCAAGTGGTCATTGAAAAAATTACTGTACATCATGAGTTGCAACAATGAATTAGACGAATAGAAGCCCAACTACCACCATTCTGCAGCCTGATTGGTTCATCTGTTCAAGCACTTTGTCACATGGATAGTGACGTGAGATACCTCAAAGGTACACATTACCGCTGCAACGAAATTTTGCATTTTTAAAGTCCAGGATTTGGTAGTCTCATGTACCAGGCCGCCCTGCAGAAGGGTCTGATAATACTGCATAAGCCGACTTGTGCCATTGCAATGTATTTAGTACATAATTGTGGTTATCTCTTGTGGTTCTTGCTACTGTATGATTTGAGATGTTATCTGAGTGAATTCGAAGTCACAGCACGTCAAACGACATCCTTCAAGTGAGCCACCACCATGTCTCTAGAATTTAGGCTGACGTCATATAGCAAGCGGCGAATCTGATTGGCCAGTACAGGATCTCGTTCTGGACACAAGTCTGCATACGTAATAATACCAGACCCTTCACGGTGGGGTCTGGTGCGCGAAACTACAGGATTTGGTGGCTACTCATTTAGCGGTTTTAAAGTTTTTAATACAATTTTTCGCCTGTACACAAAACTGTTCAGCAGGTACAATGTTTAGTAATTTTGCACTACTCACTAAATTAAATAAAATTAGTACTTCATAAAAACTGAATGCCCGCCCTTCGGGTGGGTTCCCAGCCTGTCGCAAGCCAGCTAATCAGTCCCTTGCCAGTTTTGAACTATCTGCACAGGTAACGGAGGCTGGCTGCTATGACACGGTTTAGCTAAATTTGAATGTTTGCCGACAACAAATAAGATCTCCCATAATCGAAAGTCCTAGAGACCAATACTTAAAATAACATCTTGGCCCACAGAAAAAAGAAAGCGCTCTCTTGAGCTGCAGGGCAGCTAGGTGAACGGCACCCCTCTAAGCTCATGTCCCTCCGCTCTGTTAACTGGCATGGCGCGTATCAAGTCCACCAATGACCAGTAGTAGAAGGGTCAATAATTTTAAAATGGCATGTCGGCCCGTGGGAGAATGAACAAAGGACATTTCGCTCTGCGGCCGCAAGGCAGCTAGGCGAATAGCACCCCGCTAAGAACATGCCCGCCCAGTCCCTCAACTGGCACAGAGCATCTCGAGCCGATTCCCTGTAAGGCACCAATTTTATGACTGAACAAACATTAAAATCCGAGATCCTGTGAATTATAGTAAGATTAACAGCCAAAACTAAGGTTAGTCTGTTAAATCTTTCACAATCATGATGATGCTCACCTCCCTCAATGACAACTTGTGAGGAAGGAAGCAGTCAATTTTGCACACACAGCTGAGCAAAGTGAATACGTGGGTTTGTAGAAGAGAAAAAGTTCGTGTGATGACCTGTCATGACATATTTGGACCCCTAAAAAGGTTCCCCCTAGTCCAAATATTTTGAAATATTGGAGCCCCAATCCCACTTTCTGGAAGTTAGGTCAGAATGGTAGGCTTCAAGACCGAACTACCACTCTTCTAAAGAGGTCACTACTGTGACCCTTCCTCTGTGCCTCCGAAAGAAAGTCTTCTTCCCTCTCTACAACTCGTGCTGGTGCTCTCTTCTGTACTGTTCATTTTCGTACTTCTCGAGATCATATTTCCATTATTATAATCTGCTTAACGTACTTATTAGGTTTTTCCAAGATAGGAATTTCTTTAATGACGGCTTCTTTCTAATTGTCTTCCCAGTTCTGTACAGTTTTTCTCAATCGTTGTTCACTGATGTGTCTTGTGTAATTGGCCAAAATAAAATTCCTGCCAAAATTCCTGCCATAAGGCATTAAAGTCTCAACAATGAGCCAAACGGTCAGAAGGATAAAATAAATACAAGCTAATCAATGAATGTTAATAGCAGAATTGGTCAAGAGAGTTGGAACCATTGAAAAACAGCTGAGTAAAATCAATTGGTGGACTGGTAATTTCTAAAAAAAGTGGAATATGAATTCCCTGCGGAGATACATACATACATAGCTGCCATCAATGCAGCAAGATGCATGAATGCAACTGAACTGAACCAGAGGAATTCAAGCCTCTTTGTCGCGAAGTAACATGGGACTACGTGAAGAAGACAAGAGAACGTACTCATCTGGGAACCGCACTAGCTTTGACTAGTGATTGGATGCACACGAACATGTCAACAGGATACACATACAGACTAAGCAGTCAATCAAGTAACAAGGCAGTTGCAGCTGCTCGGCGAGGAATACCTTTGCGATTGAAACATTCTTATCTTTAAAACCATCTTGTTGCGTGACTGTTTGATCAACCTTTTCCTCTCCACATGTGCATGCCTTGAATGCAATAATGAGTCAATATGACATCAAAAGAAAAAATGAGTGAAAATAGTGGGAAAATGTTGTTGATAGAGGGGTAAGTCATTTGTTTGTCTACTATTTGTGGGCCTTTCCACCCTTGATTTCAGTTCGCTCAATGGACGAAGACTTCCGAGGTCAAAGTTGTGTACTGACCTTTGTAGCGGCTCGTTACGTGGTTGCTCAAACATCTATTACTGCATTCATATTCATTTTGAAAGCAGACGTTACAACGAGCCTCCTCATGTTGTGGAGACAGAGAATACAAGATACACATCTGCACAGCTACACAGACTGAAAGAACTTCGTTACTGTCAATGACCCAAAAGTGCTCCTCAATAGCAAATTGTTCCATGCGGTAGACTGCAATATCTTGTTATGATAGTCTTAAGCTCTTCGGTCACACTAGTCAAATCACCTGGTTGATAAGACGTTTCGGCAACACTACGGCTGCCTTCATCAATGAATGAAGCATTTGGCATTCACTGATGAAGGTAGCTGTAGTGTCATCAACCAAGTCTAATCAACCAAGTAATTGGCTAGCGTGACCGAAAAGCTTAAGATGTGCTATGATAGTGCTATTTGCTCCTTGGGAAACCCAGCCGTTCCTCTTTAAGTGAGCAGTTGTAGATCTAGAACACAGATACAGCTAGCTGTTCCAACTGGTCTTGAATCGCTTCTCCTTTGTCCATTCTGCTACAGTACACCATTGAAGCAATATTGGCACAGTAGAGAAAATGCTAGCAAGACGATTAGTTCACCGGCCCACATTTTATCACAATATCATGACACCAAAGTATATATTGATGTCGTAGATGTATATATTGCCCACCCCCACTTCTCACAGGTGGACTACACAAGCAGCACGAAACACAACCTACTACGTGACATCTTTGTATTGTAGTGTTTTAATCCAAACGCACCTGAAGTTGCAAATCTTTCTGTGACATCATCACACAATATCACCTGAAGCGGACATAAGAAAATCTCCAATCACTTAGCCACTAATGCTGGACGTATGAAAATGAGATGTGATGAAGTGATACCTACGTACTGTGTTGCACAGTAGATACAAGTGAGGGAGGGCAATAACAGTAATATAGTACCAACACTCCATATGGGATGAGCCTGAGTGAGCTGCTATGTAAGTCAAAAGGAAATTGGTGATGGAGCCAGCTGCTACCAGGCGGTGTTATATCCTCATTTATACTTCACAACTAACATTTTGTGCTCATTGTAACCTTTCACAGGCTTGCCCTCTTGTGTGTTGCATCTGTCTACTAGTGGTAAAGATTGGATGTGCACGCACACATATGTGCGCGTGCACACACACACACACACACACACACACGCACACACACACACACACACGCACACACACACACACACACGCACACACACACACACACACACACACACACACAACCCTCACTGCCAGCACTTCTACTCCAGTCTCAAAATCAAGCTTTGCAGCCAAAGGACAGGCACTCATGCGCACATAGACATACACACATACATACATACGTACATACGTACAAACATACATACTGATAAATGCAGCATAGCACAACAACACATGTTGTGCGTCACACAGTCCAATGGATGTACTCACGTCAGTTCCACTGATTATAAAGTCGGTAGCATCAGATAATTTAAACTCATGCTTGAACGTCCTAAAAGACCTGTTGCGAACCATTCCAGAAGGAACGAAGACATCATCGGCATCTTCTGTGTCTACCTCATTCTCCTCTGTGCAAGGAAAGAGCAACAACACAGAAGCCTTTTGTTGCTTGGCAAAGATATAAGTGATCATTAAGGAAAATAGGATGAGCAGTATTGCAGCTTCAAGAAAGGGTGAGGGATGCAGGACGTTTCGACTTGAGGCCTTTGTCAACTGCTTACACTGCCTAAATCTACAAACGCAGCTATGAGCCTCTACCAAATCATAAGTAATTATGTTTAGAACTTCACTAGTTGGGAAATAATTGCCACCTTTTCGGCAATGCAGCCATCGTTGATTAGTGGCAAATTACAGCAAGAAAGATGTGTTGCGGCACCTATTTTAATACACTAGTCTAAGATGATGATGGCTGCATAGCCATTGAAACCTTGGCGAGAATCTTGATTCTTTCCTGACCAGCATAGTCCCAGACATGACTGCTCAAGGAGAGCAAGCGTTGCACCAAGAAGCAGTGTTCACCTTCTTGCGTAGCAAAGGCGCCGAATATACTCACATCAATATAATCTACTTAAGAGCACGATGCCTTTCAGATCAGGCTCCTCCCTAACTCTTCTAATACACTTCTACAGGTCTGCACCACATGTGCCTTCTGGTTACTGGGACAACTATGCAACTAGTTGGCAAAGCCTATGTCTGTTCAGATGCCATCATGGACAGTAAAAATTAGGTCAGTGATCCAACACAGGGTATTGATACGGCACTGAACATGGTTTTGCGACTGACGAACGCCCTCGAGGTCAAAACGTCTCATTAAGACGGCACTAAAGTATCCTTCTTTGCTACACGATTGCTCAACAAATTATTGGGTCAGCCTTTGGGAACGCATTTTACACTGTAAAGCAAAGATTGAAAGCTGTTCAGAGGTGAATGAATGAATGAGTATTGGTGCAGTGTATGCTTGCTTACATGTGAGTCCATGCATGTAACTATGTATACCGCACCTTCACTTTGATCCTCAATCAGTTGACCAATACGCTGTGCATGTGTGTGTGTGTGTGTTTGAGAAGAAGAGGGAGAAGAGAGAAAGGAGACGGGAAGGGTAGCAAGCCAAGTCAGCAGTGCACACTGCACAACTGAGTACACAACTGCAGCAACTCTACTAAACGTACAGTGGCATTCGTGCACAAGCGTATGCACCTACACATCCACACGCACCAACTTCCTCACCACACACGCGCACACACACACACACACACACAGCACACACACACACACACACACACACACACACACACACACACACACACACACACACACACACACACACACACACACACACACACACACACACACACACACACACACACACACACACACACACACACACACACAGCATATTATTATGTACGTAAGTTGAGTAATTTGCAAAGTACATAACAGACCCGAAGGAGATCACATTACATGGTCCCAGCACATCTCAACACCACTCCCAGCTGCTGCCTGACAATATTAAACTCCATGCAACACGCTACCTTAAGCAACCTAGTCACCTTAAATAACCACTTAAGACACGTCACGTAGCCCTTCCTCAGTCCAATGGACAGTCCAAGTGCTGAAGAGATTAAGTTGTAGACAAAGAGACTGGCGTAGAGAGTAAACCAAAGCTTGAAGAGAAAGAGTAGCATTTTGGAAAGGGCACAAACGTTCGGTAACGGGAGATGACGCAAACAACAAACTCTTGATACGGAAACCAACTGTCTTATCGTGGAAATGGAATTTGAAATGGGATACGGTGTGGTTTCTAAGCAACGAAACAAAATGGAGATGGAAAGGCTCTCGAGCAAGTGGAATGTGTTGGCTAGGGAGGATGAACAATACATGGAAAGTAACAAGTTCCGAGCGATTAGAAATGTTTTTAAAGAGCTGTCATTGCGTGACAGCTTTGACGATAGCTCCAGGAAGCACATGTTGGAACTTAATTTGCGTGGAAATCACAAAGAGTTGCAGCGAAATAGACTAGATGATCTAGACCTGGACTTACTAGTGCAAGCGTTGGAAAAGTTGAACACAAGTAGCTCCGTTGCTTTGGACCTGCAATTCAACCGCATCAGTGATGCAGGCATGGAAAGCCTGAGCAAATACTTAGAGGTATAGCTGAATACAGCATGTTTCATGTGTCAGTGTGTCATCATCCCCTCATCCTTATCATCATCATCATCATCATCATCATCATCATCATCATCATCATCATCATTATAATGATCATCATTCATCATCATTGCAGGACTTGCATGAATACCCACTTCTGTTTGTATAATTCATCTATCCTTGACATCATCTACATCATCATCATCCTTACCTTCTTCTTCATCTTCATTCTTATCACCATCATTGTTTGTTTTAATTTGTAGCTATGAGTCCCATCAGCTCATGCTCATGTCCTCGTCATTGCACAACCTCTGTATGTAGCAATTTATACTATACGTATGTACACCACTACAAATGGTTGCTGAAATGGTTCGCCAAAAGCCCAATGTGTGGCTGTCAAGGTATCTATAGTATGCTTCCTCTCACTCTGAGTCATTGGTATATGTATGTCATGCTATTGCCAAGCAACCATCCTTCAAATTACATTACCATCCAAACCACATTCACCAGTGTCTAACACTATACAAGAGTAGTGTTGCTTTTCGCTTGTATTACAGCATACAAACAACCACCACCATCCCTACATACGTAGACAGCACTATAGTGTGCTGTCTGATTTTGACTTACATAGAAGCTGTGTGTGTGTGTCACTGTAACAGATAATAACTGTTTCCTTGTGTTGCAGAGGACCGCATGTCCCGTACACAGTCTTGACCTAGGATGCAACGACCTCACGGAGAAAGGGGCCAGCAGACTGTGCCAAGCAATGCAGCTCAACTCTTCAGTCCAGCACCTTTCCTTGCGGGGCAACAAGATTGGACATCAGGGTGGACTGCAGGTTGCAGCCATGCTGCAAGTCAACCAGACTCTGCAGTCCTTGGACTTGGCTAACACAGATGCCTCTACAGATGTGATTATTGCCATGGCAACAGTCCTCCGATACAACAGGTATCTGGAGTCGGTAGACCTCTCGCGTCCCCTCTTGCACAGTTGTAGAGAGGAGACAGCCGTACACATTGCAGAGATGTTGCGAGTGAACTCATGCTTGACCTCCTTGAGACTTGCGAAGCACGGCATGACAGACAGTGGTGTCTCTGTTCTCTGCAAGAGTCTGAGGGAGAACAACAACCTTACACTCTTAGATCTGAGCAGGTACAGTGCGTACGTACGTACATGTATCACTGAGCACTTCCCCCAACACTGGCTGTGTATACCATACATTATACACACATAATCCCACAGACTTTAGATACGTATAGCTCACAGTGCACTTGTGAGAATGTTCCAAGCATGCTTCAGCATACAGCTGTGAAGGCATAGGAGCAAGCTGCATTTAGTGTATTTGAGATGTGTGTGTGCACTGGAGTAAGGGCAAAATACCAACATGCCATCATAGCTGGTACGTATGTACGTATGTTGTGTGCCATGCTTACAATTGGGCCCTCTGCAAAATGCAGAACCATCCATATTGCTACACTGAAGGAGTGTCTATACCACGCTGGTTTCATTAGTTCGTATTTGCTATGTAATTCTCCAATGGTGCTTGTCTGTGTACACAGCAACAAGATATCACGTGATGGAGCGAGGATGTTGGCAGACCTCCTCTCCACAAACCCACCATTGAAGGTTCTGGAGTTGAGCTGCAACAGAATTGAAGATGAGGGGCTGGACTACATCAGCAACACACTTGGTGCATCCAACATGACTCTTAGACGGTAATTGCACATAAACTATTATACAAAGGTCTTATGCTGCTGTACGTATGTGATACGTATGTGTACGTGTGTGTGTGTGTGTGTGTGTGTGTGCGTGTGCATGCATATGTGTTTGTGTGTGTGTGTGTGTGTATTCTGTGTGCGTGTGTCTGTGTGTGTGTGTGTGTGTGTGTGTGTGTGTGTGTGTGTGTGTGTGTGTGTGTGTGTGTGTGTGTGTGTGTGTGTGTGTGTGTGTGTGTGTGTGTGTGTGTGTGTGTGTGTGTGTGTGTGTGTGTGTGTGTGTCTACACATGTGTCCTTGTTTATTTGAGCATACATGTGTATGTTTTAATGCGTATATACAGTGCTGGTGGAACAATGTACTGTGCATGATGTACATAAGCACATTGTCAGTGCTTACAGACCAGCAGACCAGATGGTGCAGCCTTACATGTCTGTGAGACCAGGAACCCTACAGTGCACACAGCTGAAGCCATGGTCATGTAATATGTCTGTGTGTGTGTGAACCCATTTGAAGCCTCCTATATTTCTATTCCCTACTTTTGTGTAGCTGGGTGTGTACAGGGGTGTGTGTGATAGGAAAGTGTTGTGTTCATCTTGTGCAGTACACCTCATACACCACTCCTCCCCTCCCAGGTTATATGTGGGCTACAATAGCATCTCTGATGCCTCCCTACATCGTCTGGCTGCAGCGGTGGAGCGAAACTACTCCCTGACCCATTTGGCCATCTGGGGCAATGACACAGGTGTGGAGACAAGCAAGGTGAGATCATCACTGCCCCCAACCCATACATGGAGCACAGTTAGTGGCTACTAGCCATTATGTCTCTGAGAATCATGCATGGTAGCATCATAACATGCGCAGGATTGACTCCAGCTGTGATGACCATTTTGTAAGTGTATATATCGGATCATTGTAAATGTTTTGAACAGGAGGAAGAGATGTATCCTTGTACACTTACATAGCAGTAGGTGAATTTCAGCCACAGAGTCTTTCATCAGTTCTCAGTTGTCAGACTTAAACATACAAATGGCTTAGTCTCACATCGTCGTCCTGCCTCTGCTGTTACTGTTTCACCACACCTCGCTGGAGAATGGTCTGGGAACTGAGTCACAAAATCATGTGTCAAATGTCCGACTTTCACTCGACCTCAAATATCCGACTTTCACTCGACTGTCAAGAGCTATGTACACAGTTGGCTGCCAAGTATGCTGGTTTTGATTAGCTTCCATGTAGTGACATATGTAGTGCATACCATACCTACGTAGACATAGGTGCGGTGAAACCGTAGCGGTGGAAACAGGATGACTATGTGAGATCACATTGGACTGAGTGCATGTGAAGTATGTTCAAGGACTCCCCCGCCAAAAGAGGAAATCAACCTGGTGAGGAGACCACCAAACTGCTGTGGATACTTTGTCTCCAAAGGACTAAGTGAGAAGATGGAAATGTACACTCAAGAGACAATGAAGAATGTGCTATTGTAAGTGAAAGAGAAGACCTCATGGAGACCAATATAGCTGTTGATTACAAGGTTCTGTAAGCCATGACTATGGGATGAAGTACATCAGAGAGGCAAGGTGAGCAATGAAGAAGGGGCTAGCAGAACTCTGATGAGTGGGAGAAGAAGGATGTGTGAATGGCATCACACCGAAGGTCTGTAGATGAAGAGTCAGCTGCAAGAGTTCAAGACACAGCAAGATGATACTGGAATAGAAGGAAGTTAGAGACCACTGAGATTCACAAGGTGCAGCATACCGTGTATCAGTACCGCAGCCTCCACATGGAACCCAGATTGGACCAGAATGAAACACACCTTGAATTCCATTTCTATTTTTAGATTTCAACTTCCATTTCATTAGCCCGCCATTACCTATGACATCATCCACCAACTTCCTTTACCTGAACCCAGTCAAATGTGCACTCCCATACCACAAGGTCTATGACCAAACCCCTTCACCAGCATCAAAACAACCCTAACTTGATTTACTGCATGCGAAGAAACCTTTGGAGTTAGTGGCTGCCCAGGGAAGCCTCACTAGCAAGGAAAGTGAGCAATTAGTGGCTGAAGGGTTCATCCACAACACAGCTGGCTGACGTCATCAATGGTGTAATGCAGAAAAACAGAGTTGAAATGCTCGCTTAAATTGACTAGGATGGCATCAAAGGTGGCTACAAAAACGCCCGCGTGATAAATTACAGTGTGTGATGCTTGGGATGAATAATCTAGGGGGTGGAAGAAAGCTGAACATCACAAGGATAGGCAGTAAATGGCTGGTAGAACAGAGTACACAAATGGATAAAACAAGGGCGAGTCAAAAGGGATGCATGCATGTACGTAGCTAGTCTAATGCTAATCCTTCTGATTGACTTCATGCATAGTGTATACACATAGGAGCATGAGTACTCTTGATTACTCTGGCTGCTATAGCTGCTAGCAAGTTGACAAAGTAGGGCTAGCAGCTAGACTACCTATTCATATGAGTTACAGTGTCTTATGATTCCATGCATAGGCCATGCAACTGTATACATCTTTCTCCTCTTCTCTTGGATGCTACAGGCCTTCCAAAAACTGCTCCAAAGTGGCCGCCTCAACCCACAAGATGTGGACGTGGAGCCGTACATGGTTGATGATGTCAGCTACTTGGCCAAGTTGGACACACCTCCTCTGTAACTGAACTCGTGCACACTGAACCATGCACATGCGCCGCTGTATGTATGTATGTTTGTATGTACAGTCACTTCAGGTTTTCAAAAGACAAGAGCCAGATGTACATATATGGCTGTAAGCTGTAAGCTAAATTTTCATTCGACATCACCACTGTGCAATCTGATGCAGTACTTATACAGGTTTGCAGGTTCAGACGGTTGTATGTGTACTTTGTATGCAGTTCGCTAAGAGTATTTGGAAGTTGCACTATATGGGAGTAGTATCGCTCAGGCAACCCACTACTTGCCATTCTTTGTATGCCGACGTCGATGGGTGATAAAAATGGCGAGAAGTGGGTCAGCTACGCATGATTGGAAGACAACAGACTTCTCGGACTACATAAATTATGATTTTACGTGTACGTGTGCCCTCGATAGCTGAAAAGTTACTCTCATTCAAACTGCAGCTGCTATATATAGCACATTTTGCTGCAGACCAGAGACAATCGTGATGTATACGTATATGGCATGACAAAATTACAGCATAATATCCAGTGATTAGCCCTTGTTCAACCTAGCCCGGCCTGGCCGTTGCAGTGGCTTACTGCAATGAACCGATCTCTCATCAATCCCGCGCAAGTCACGCTCATGACTTAGCCTTCCCCCATTAATATTCGCTCTTGTTGAAACCACAAGTGTTTAGCTGGTGGTGGATACAAGAGTGACTAGTCATCCTGCATTCCATCAGTACGCCACACTGATGAGCCCCAATCAGGGCAAAACAGCTGTCTGTGGCTCTTCCATCTTTGTAGGATGACTAGTAATGGGGGAAGGTGATCACTGGTTGCCATCAATAGGGCTCCGCCCCCCCCGGCTCCTGAGACACTTCAGTGTAGAAGGCAGATAGGCGTAATATATCCCCAGTGATTAGCCTTGTTCAACAGAATTACAGGATTGTCACTCAACGGTTAGCGACTTGCAAGCCGAGCATGGCTGGTGCATGCCTCGCCTGCAAGCTATATAGACATTTCTGCAGCTGCATTGTGGAGTTAAGGTTCATGTGACCATGCAGGAGTGCTTTCTCTGACATACTGTATAAGGCCATATGTATATCACATGTGACATTAGTCTGGCCCACTAGACCCAACCTCTTATTACCACACAAGGACAGAAGGAGAAGAAATGCATGACCCAAGCCATGAAATAATTCATTTGGAATTGCTTATTAATAGTATTATGTAACACTGAAGCGTTAGCAAGCCACATAAAATCAATGCAACATTCTGGCGGTAACTGCATGCGTATGGTTGTCGTACTTGAAGGGTGTCGTCAAATGTTATTGCATGCAGATGGAGAAATCATCCAACTGCAGCAGAACTGTATCTTGTTTCCATCTTCCCAAGACTGTGTACGGTGGTGCGCCAGGCCTCCCGGGAGCCTTTTCATTATGCTCACTGCTATAAAATCAATGCAACATTCTGGCGGTAACTGCATGCGTATGGTTGTCGTACTTGAAGGGTGTCGTCAAATGTTATTGCATGCAGATGGAGAAATCATCCAACTGCAGCAGAACTGTATCTTGTTTCCATCTTCCCAAGACTGTGTATGGTGGTGCGCCAGGCCTCCCGGGAGCCTTTTCATTATGCTCACTGCTATACATACAACACAACTCTTTGGTCAGCAAGTGGCCTTGCGTTTTAGTACAGTTGATACTAATCTCCATTCCAGAATTGCACACTGCAGTGTTAGTACATGTGGCCAGATCCCTCACTGCAGCATTCAGTAGTGCACAACCTGAGAACATCTTCCGGTGGTGCTGATCCCATCTACAGGAGACTCAGGTATGTCAGTCTCTCCAGTACATGCATGAATATGCATGAATTTATTATAGTGATGAAGCATTAGAATGAGATCATGTATGTGTACTAGCTAGTGTGTGGGATGAGATCATATGCATGTGTGCTAGCTGCATGTATATCTCCCACTGTCCATTCTGTCTCTTTAGTGAGACCTCTTATGGAAGTGCTGCAGCCTAAATATATCACTCCCCCCACTACCCCTTCCCCCACTACCCCTCCGCCCACTACCCCTCTGCCCACTACCCCTCTGCCCACTACCCCTCTGCCCACTACCCCTTCCCCCACTACCCCTTCCCCCACTACCCCTCTGCCCACTACCCCTCTGCCCACTACCCCTCTGCCCACTACCCCTCCGCCCCCATCCCCCACTTCAGACGTGGAACAGCTGTGGTGGTAGTAGCACTAGTTGGTGCCATGGCGACTGTAGTTGTGGCAGTTGTATCAGTTGTGCTCCTGTGGAGACCTGTAATTTTAAGCTAACAAAATGCTTCAAATCCATTACTACTCGTGTGCATATGATCTCATCCCACACACTAGCTAGTACACAATAACATTTGACGACACCCTTCAAGTACGACAACCATACACATGCAGTTACCGCCAGAATGTTGCATTGATTTTATGTGGCTTGCTAACGCTTCAGTGTTATGTAGTACTATTAACCTGCATGCTGCTGGCTTTAGTTGGACTCCCTGCCATACATATATGCCTGCAGCACATGTACATTACAATCTACAGGCAGAATGAGTACTAGTACACATAGGCACATATATACAGCTACGTGGTCTTTACCACATAATTATTATGGCACACGTGTGGTCCACGCAAGCAACTATCTGCTGCCCAGCACTCTTATTGTGTCTTTATATGTACATGCAATCTGCAGTTGAACTCCGTAATCCATGTAATGTATGGATATAGGTGTGCACTTCTGTGGCTGTCTTGTAGATAGGTCAAGGAACCGATTGTCTTCTAAACATGACAGTACTGCTCAGGACTACATGACAGAGGGCACTCATCATGCAGTGTCTCTCCATCCCAACCCAGCTTACTGCACTGAAGACAATGATGCCCTACAGCCGCACACCACTGGTAGTCATGACAGCCATGACTATGAAGGTGTGTCCAGGTATGTGAACATGTAACAGCGTGCTGTATTTATACTATAAAAGCACAACAATTACTATAATTGCACAAGTCATGTGGAAGAGACATCACTTGATGTGTCAGATTGCAGTATATGGTGAGCCTAACACAGGCTGAAGGATATATTGCTATTGTTGACTTTGTTGAAGAATGAACTGAAGTTATAGACCATACGTCTACTGCATGCATAGTGCATACAGCATATTGAATGTGTCGTGTCATTTCTGATGCTCCGTAATACCCTGTCACAAGCACAGTGACATGTACATTATGCATGCGTATGTATATAAATTGGATAAAAAATGTATTAGTGATTGACTAGCCAATAGTGATGCATATTACCCATGCAGATCAACACACTGACTAGAATGGTGCGCGTGGCTTGATAATGCAGGCAGGTTATCATCCAACCAGTGTAGAACGGTAGCTATCTTGAGTCTCGCCATAATATCTAGCCTCACATGCCAGACATTCCTGCAACTGGCTTTAGATTTCCCGCTGCATGTGCCCGCATTGCAGCCATGCACTTAAATAACAATTTACCATCATTCTGACGCGGAACTATAGTTGTTGTCCTTGGAGTGTGCTAGACATTAAACGCTTTCGCGCGCAGGAGATTTCATCCAACAGTGGAAAAGTTGCAGTTACTAGTCTCGCAGTCGTCGTCCCGAGGCTGAGGTGGCACTCCATGGCTCCTGCGAGACGCTGCCTTGCGCTCACTGCCACAGCACCACTCTTTGGTTAGTGAGTTGCCCACACAGCTAGTATTACTGTTAACACTAGCTTATGGCGTGTGTAGGTGGACGAGGGTCGAATGGTTTGATGGTATAAAATGATGTAGACACTTCAGTCTTCTACAGTTGCCGAACTGCCTTTGCGTGATCCGCGCCTTTTCATTGTAGCGTTTGGACACGCGGGCATTGAGTCAAATAATTATAGTATAGAGCTAGATCATAGCAATGCATTATTTCGTGGAGGCAACTTGCATTGTGTCCATGTCATGATCAGCATGTCTGTGTCTGGCTCTCATGCACGCAATCCCTCACTGCAGGATTCAGCAGTGCACAGTCTGATTTGAGAAACTCTTCTGATGGTGGTATCTACAGCCACAGCACACCTGTTGGCACAAGCGACGGCATGTCTGGCGAAATCTATAATTGGTTTATAAATATTGTGCTATTTGCAGTACTAGTGGTTTTCATGGTGCCTGCGACTATGATAGGTGTATCGATAATAGTACGGCTGTGGAAAAGTTAAGTAATAATTTAGCGACTAGAATGCTTCAGTATTGCATTTTGTTTATTTGAGCTGCTTAATTGTTTCACACGTATAGGTCAAGGAAGCGTGGCCCTCCTAAATGTAACAACACTGCTCAGAACCATGCTGCAGCACCGCACCCTCATCATGAAGTGTCTCTCCATCCCAACCCAGCTTACTGCACTGTAAACATTAATGCCCTACAGCCGCACACTCCTGGTAGTCATGACAGCCATGACTATGAAGATATCTCCAAGTATATGAACATGTAACAGCGTGCTGTATTTATTCATATTAAAGCACAACAAGTATATTATATTACACATGTAGAACATGTCAGATAAGAGAGCAATAGTATATGGTAAGCCTAACACAAGCTGAAGGATACTGCTGAAGAATGAACTGAAGTTATAGGCCATGCGTCTATACTGCATGCATAGTGGATATAGCATATTGAGTGTACATTGTGTCATTTCCGATGCTCCGTAACACCCTGTCACAACTACAGTGACAGTTATATATCTGACCACATTGATGTGCATGCATATGTATATTAATTGTGTAAAAAGTGTATAACGATTGACTAACCTATAGTGATGTCTTACAGATCAGCGCACTGACTAGATCATGTAACCTCACATACAGTAGCTACATGTGACTATCAACTATATCAAGGAAAGTCAGGTAGCTAGCTAGCTGCATGCTAGTGCTTCAGAGACATGCCATCGTACCAGTGCTCCATGCAGTGACTGCATGAGAGCTAGTGCTATTGTGTAGCTATGTATACATTCTCTGCACACACACACACACACACACACACACACACACACACACACACACACACACACACACACACACACACACACACACACACACACACACACACACACACACACACACACACACACACACACTCACACCAAATGTGTACATATATACATACATTAGTTAGCTTTCAGCTGCACATGATGTAAAAGTTACAGGATACATAATATATTATAGGGTGACGAGGCTAGCGTTATCTCTCCACTATAGTTATTATAGGCACTCTCTTAGTATAGCTTTGAGCCCTGTCCTATTAAGGATGCATGGTCACTATGCGACATGGAGCAGCTGGAATGCTCTCTTCTTCTGTAGGCTTTTCATAACTGCTCCAAAGCTAGTGACTGACCAAAGTCACAAGATGCGGACTTGCAGCAGACAATCACAATACATGGCATGATGTAGCCACATTCACAAGTGTAACAAAAGCAGCTACAGTGAGAAATCCACCTTCCACTCCAAGGTACTGCAGCCATTTGACTGCGCTGGTTGTGTAGCCATGCATGTTGCCTCAATGTATAAGTACTAAAAAAAACATTGCCAGTCAGACATTACTTCTCAAATCATCTTACTATATACCAGTAGTCTGCAACTGCCATGCATGCTGAAACTATACATGATAACTGCACTGTGTGTAGCTATAATAATAATTATGCCATCTGTAGAATGTCAAAGGTGCATGACCTTGTTAATGCAGGCAGGAAACCATCCAACCTTGGTAGAATAGTAGCTATCTCGAGTCTCGCCATTATTTTATATGATAACACATAACCTCGCATGCCAGACATTCCTGCGCACCTTAACCTGCAGCTGGCTTAGGCTTCCAGCCGCGTCCCTGTCCAGGCCACATAAAAAGCACGCAATTCACCATTCTGGCGTGACTGGTTGTTGTCCTTGACGAGTTACATAATTTCGCGCGCAGGAAATCCAACAGTGGAAGAATTGCAGTTACTAGTCTCGCAGTCGTCGTCCCGAGGCTGAGGTGGTACTCAAGGACTCGTGCGAGACGTTGCCTTGCGCTCACTGCCACAGCACCACTCTTTGGTTAGTGAGTTGCCCACACAGCTAGTATTACTGTTAACACTAGCTTATGGCGTGTGTAGGTGGACGAGGGTCGAATAGCTTGGTGTAGACACTGCAGTCTTCCAAAGTTGCCGAACCGCCTTGCATGGTCTGCCTAGCGGCTCTATACCTCGTAGCGTTTGGGCCCGCGGTCATCGAGCTTTATATTTCAAATTACAACATAAGTATAGCTTAACTTAGTGTAGGAACTTGCATTGTATCCATGTCAGTGTCTGTTTCTAGCTCCCACACAATCCCTCACCGCAGGATTGACTAGTGCACAGACTGATCTGAGAATATCTATCAACAGTGTGTGCGTGTGTGTGTGTGTGTGTGTGTGTGTGTGTGTGTGTGTGTGTGTGTGTGTGTGTGTGTGTGTGTGTGTGTGTGTGTGTGTGTGTGTGTGTGTGTGTGTGCACGTGTGTGTGTAGGAGTGCCCTCTTAAGTGGTCTTACCCCTGTTACAACAAATCTAGCCAGTTGCTAGATAGCAGTGGAGGGTTGCTGGATTACATGCATCCACCACTGTGTCATGCTATTGACGCAGAAAAAAGCATGTGACAATGCTGAATGCTGGTAGGCAAACGTGCAGCTAAGAAGAAAACTGAGGCAAAGAATGACTGTAGTAGGATTTGAACCTGGAACTTCGGATTGTTAGTCGACCACACTAGACTGTGTGGGCCTGTGCTAATGCATAGGTGACACATTCCTGCTAAAAGTCTCACACATTATGTGTTATGCTATGGGAATTCATATTAGACTTTTGATGTCACTTTGAATGAGGATGAAAGTCTAACTAAAAATCTGTCAGATTTAAAATCCACTAAATTCCTCCTAGTTCATAGTTATGCTGAGTGCGTGTCCACTGCAGCCTTCATAGCCTCCTTGAGTTATTTATTAATTTTTTATTTATTTAGATTACTGCAATATATTGTTATTTGCACTGTATTTTGTGTAGGTAACTTGCATTGTATCCATATCAGCATGTCTGTTTCTGGCTTCCATGCCCTCATTGCAGGATTGACTAGTGCACAGACTGATCTGAGAATATCTATCAACAGTATAGCAACAAATTGAACCCCATGCCCAGCCCGCCATCTCTACCTACTTCTACTAGTACCCCTCTTCCTACTCCTACTCCTCCTCCTACTACTACTCCTACTACTAGTACTACTACTTCTACTACTCCTACTACTTCTACTACTACTTCTACTACTACTTCTACTACTACTACTACTCCCACTCTTACAATGGCACATTCCGAAGGAGCACCTGGTGTTGGGGCATTAACTGTGTCAATTGTAGTACCAGTGGTTGCCATGGTGATTGTGGTTGGGACAGTTGTCCTAGTACTGCTGAGTCTGCTGTGGAGAAGGTATGCATAGTTATATACTTAAGCAAGCAGATTGCTTCAGAACTGTATTTTTATTCATTAATTTTGCTTTCTGTTTGCACATATAGGTCAAGGAAACAAGGCCCATCTAAACCTGACATGACAGAGGACCCTCAAGTTGAAGTGTCTCTCCATCCCAACCCAGCTTACTGCACTGTAGACTATGGTGCCCTACAGCCGCACACTCCTGGTAGTTCAGACTGCCACGTCTATGAAGATATCCCCATGTATATGAACATGAAACAGTGTGCAGTATTTATGCATAAAACACAGCAAGTATATAGCTATACTATACATGCAGAAGAGACATTACACTGCAGTACATAGTAAGACAATATGCATTGCTTACTACTATGCTGAATGGTATTGTTTAAGGCGAAATAGATTGGTGATGTACATCCAATGCTATACATAGCTACACATTCTGCATGCATGGAGTGGAAGCAAGAAGCAGAATTATATATATACTAGCAGGAAAGCCTGCCTTCAGCGAGCTTCCCTGCTCCGGTGCAATGATGACAACACGCCGGCGCCTGTCTGCTGACGCCAGCATGTGTGATGGTGCGTTGATGCCAGCTAAGCAGTATGCTGGTATCTGCAGCGTCATGTGTGCATGGCATGTGAGTATGCAGGGGGGAGCATTAAGCAGATTGTACCATTTTATAACATGCAGTGCCAGCAAGTGGAGCACATGCCAGTGCACATAGTAAGGGAAAATGCTATGCCTGTAATTTAGTGTATGTACTATCATGTTCAACATACTGGCTAAAGGCAGCATGTGCATGGTGGTGATTCATGTATGTACTGAGGATGAGGCTGTGCAGTGATATGGTGTATAGCTATGTAGATTGTCTGTCTAAAAGAGCATTGGAAAATTCCTTAAATTAGTCACATTGGCATGCACCGACACCAACAGGAAGTGACGTCACATTCTTGTGGCGGAATAAAATACCGTACGTTGTCAACACTGCAAGAGTGGTCAAAAATGGCGTCTGGGCCCGCCGAAAGAAGGGAAGCGCGCTCTTCCGCTGCAGGGCAGCTAGGTGAACGGCACCCCTCTAAGTTCGCGTCTCCCCACTCCCTTAACTGGCATGGCGCGTATCAAGTACGCCAATGACCGGTAGTGGAAGGGCCGGTCGATAATGTTAAAAATGGCGAATCGGCCCGCGGAGAATTGACGAAGGACATCTCGCTCTTCGGCCGCAAGGAAGCTAGGCGAACTGCACCCCTCTAAGAACCTGCCCCCTGAGTCCCTCAACTGATACGGAGCGTCTCGAGCCGATTCCGTGTAAGGCACAGATTTTATGAGGTAACAAGCAAACATAAAAATCCGAGATTCAGTGAATTATAGTAAGATAGCTATATGTTGCATATGATAAACACTTATATACTGAAGCTAGACCTTATACTGCAGCTGCAGGCATGAATGGAACAGAACAAAGTTGATGATATTGAGGTTCACAAGATGTAGCAATCCACGAATGTGCATGCATTGGCCTCAGTGCATTATTCAGGCTATACTGCACATCTTGACTTCCATTTCAGTTTATTTGTATTTCAGCTTCCAGTTAATTTCTATAAAATGTCCAAACCTGCATGAGATCATTCACACATCACACTATGCCTCACCCTTTTATGTCAATCACACAATCTATGACCCAACCCTTGCAGGGGTACCTATAAACACTGCCTCTCTTTGTGTGCACCCAGTCAAGTGTGTGTCGGTCAAAGCACTGAGTAGGACCAAGGCCTTTGATCATGGCCACACACTCTGCAGTGATTATCAATTAGCTACCACCATAGCTACTTTGGAATCCATATATCCTCCCCAAATTCAATCATTTACTGCAGTGCATGCATGAATCTCTATGATATTAATGGCCTTTAAATGAAATTCAATGTGATGTTAGGAACGATATGTGCTTGAAATGGACATAGCTACATGACAAGACTTGTGTAACTGAGTATGTCACTGTGCACACTGCATAGTTACATGCATGTGGTGGTGTAGTCATCACTAAGTAAAGATCCCTCCCCCCACACATGCATATGTCATCTTCACAGTGTGTTACTGAGTGTTTGTGTGTGTGTGTTGTCGTTGTATGCAGGTGGTAAAGAAGATGATTCCAGGCTCACAAGTTTGCCGTGGCATTGATGCAGCTGTACAACGTGGTAATTAACACAGTTTGCTGCAGACGACAGGAGACAATCATGATACACAGCATGATGTACATTGCAAGAGTAGCAAAAGCCTGCCGGCTACAATGACAGAGCCATCTTAGATGTCAGTATGGTCATTCCAATGGTCACCTACATAAAGGTGCAGCTTGTGTATTGATGCATGCATGCTGCTGCATTGTACGAATAATAAGAGTGTCTGTCGAGGCTATAAGACTCAACAAGGGTACATGGATAAAGAAAATGACTGCCTGCTGTAACGATTTTGGTTGGCAAGATGTGGGAGTGGAGCAGGTTAAAGATATGTCAGAGAATGAGTTGAAGAGAATGTTGGAGAGTGTGGCGTGGAGGAGAGTAAGAAAAGAATGGAGTCAGGAATTAGAGAACAAACCAAAGCTGTCGATGCTGAAGAAGATTGTGGAGTATGAAGAAGAATCTAGTTGTGCAAATGTGAAGATGAAAAGTGAGAGGAGGGTCTTGATCAAGCTGAGGGGAGGTACTGCACCGTTTCAAATGGAGACGGGCAGATGGCATGGATTGAAGAGGGAGGAAAGAGTATGCAAAGAGTGCGACAGTGGAGAGGTGGAAGATGTAGTCCATTGGCTGATCAGGTGCCCAGCCTGGATTGGACATCGTGAGGCACTTTTGAAACAATGTCATGATCATTCCTCCAATTCTGATGAAGATACCACAGCAAGACTCCTGTGCCTGGCTTGCCACAACCACAAGATAGCAGCAGATATCCACACCATGTGGAAGGCGCGTTTTGGCACATAGGGCCAGAATGAATTCCCTATACCCTGCAGGCCCTTAACTGATTTGTATATTGTATATGTGAAGGACATCATCTAAACAGTTTTATGTAAATGTTTGTATATATAGTGCTGCTTTGGGCCAGCCTGGGCCCTAGTGCTGTATGGCATGATGCACTCAAATATTGATTGATTGATTGATTGATATAACAGTTACCTTAACGTGGAGACATTCCTTTCTCCTTCTACCGGTAGCCTGCAGCGACAATGGCTTAAGACATAAGCTTCCTCTAACCCCATTCTGTAAACTATACATGAAACGGGCACTGTGTGTAGCTATATGCCGTATGTTGAACTTCAAAGGTGACATTGTGTTTGTGCTCCAGTAAAGTCATCCAAACATTGGCTAGAACTATATATAATATCTCACATGTTGCCTATTTGGCAGAATACATATATGTTCACTTAATTGCTAGACATTCCTTGCACCTTAACCTGCAGCTGGCAATGGCTTTGGGCTTCCCACCGTACCACATGTGCAAGCCACACAAATGCGCGCCGGTCTGGTGCAACCAATTGAATCATCCAACCTTGGTAGAAATCACTGTATAGCTATCTCGAGTCTCGCCATGTATGATAATACATAACCTCGCTTCCAGCCGTGCCCCTGTCCATGTCACATAAAAGCACGCAACTCACCATTCTGGCGCGACTGGTTGTTGTCCTTGAAGAGTGACATAATTTCGCGCGCAGGAGATTTCATCCGAAAGTGGAAGAGTTGCGGTTACTAGTCTCACAGTCGTCGTCCCGAGGCTGAGGTGGTACTCAAGGACTCTTGCGAGACGTTGCTTTGCGCTCACTGCCACAGCATCACTCTTTGGTTAGTGAGTTGCCCACACAGCTAGTAATATTGTTAACACTAGCTTAAGGCGTGTGTAGGTGGACGAGGGTCGAATAGCTCGGTGTAAACACTGCAGTCTTCCAAAGTTGCCGAACCGCCTTGCATGGTCTGCCTAGCGGCTCTATACCTCGTAGCGTTTGGGCCCGCGGTCATCGAGCTTTTTATTTCAAATTACAACATAAGTATAGCCTTACTTAGTGTAGGAACTTGCATTGTATCCATGTCAGTGTCTGTTTCTAGCTCCCACACAATCCCTCACCGCAGGATTGACTAGGGCACAGACTGATCTGAGAATATCTATCAGCAGTGTGTGTGCGTGTGTGCGTGCGTGCGCGCGCGCGCGCGTGTGTGTGTGTTTGTGTGCATGTGTGTGTAGGAGTGCCCCCTTAAGTGGACTTACCCCTGTTACAACAAATCTAGCCAGTTACATGCATCCACCACTGTGTGTCATGCTATTGATGTAGAAAAAAGCATGTGGCAATGCTGAATGCTGGTAGACAAACGGGCAGCTAAGAAGAAGAAAATTGAGGCATAGAATGGCTGTAGTAGGATTTGAACTGGAACTTCGGATTGTTAGTCAACCACACTAGACTGTGTGGGCCTATGCTAATGCATAGGTGACACATTCCTGCTAAAAGTCTCACACATTATGTGTTATGCTATGGGAATTTATATTAGACTTTTAACGTCACTTTGAATGAGGATGAAACCCTAACTAAAATCTGTCAGATTTAAAATCCACTAAATTCCTCCTAGTT
The DNA here is from genome assembly GCA_964019415.1 of Ianthella basta. Classification (NCBI taxonomy): domain Eukaryota; kingdom Metazoa; phylum Porifera; class Demospongiae; order Verongiida; family Ianthellidae; genus Ianthella; species Ianthella basta. Next base: position 7,084,163 of record OZ025877.1, on the reverse strand, counting down.
CATAGTTATGCTGAGTGCGTGTCCACTGCAGCCTTCATAGCCTCCTTGAATTATTTATTAATTTTATTTATTTATTTAGATTACTGCAATATATTGTTACTTGAACTGTATTTTGTGTAGGTAACTTGCATTGTATCCATATCAGCATGTCTGTTTCTGGCTCCCATGCCCTCACTGCAGGGGATTGACTAGTGCACAGACTGATCTGAGAATATCTATCAACAGTAGCAACAAATTAGACCCCATGCCCAGCCCGCCATCTCTACCTACTTCTACTAGTACTCCTCTTCCTACTCCCACTCCTCCTCCTACTACTACTCCTACTACTAGTACTTCTTCTACTAGTAGTACTCTTTCTACTACTACTCCCACTCTTACAATGGTACATTCCGAAGGAGCACCTGGTGTTGGGGCATTAACTGTGTCAATTGTAGTACCAGTGGTTGCCATGGTGATTGTGGTTGGGACAGTTGTCCTAGTACTGCTGAGTCTGCTGTGGAGAAGGTATGCATAATTATATAATTAAGCAAGCAGATTGCTTCAGAACTGCATTTCTATTCATTAATTTTGCTTTCTGTTTACACATATAGGTCAAGGAAACAAGGTCCATCTAAACGTGATATGACAGAGGACCCTCAAGTTGAAGTGTCTCTCCATCCCAACCCAGCTTACTGCACTGTAGACTATGGTGCCCTACAGCCACACATTCCTGGTAGTTCTGACTGCCACGTCTATGAAGATATCCCCATGTATATGAACATGAAACAGTGTGCAGTATTTATGCATAAAACACAACAAGTATAGCTATACTATACATGCAGAAGAGACATTACACTGCAGTACATAGTAAGACAATATGCATTGCTTACTACTATGCTGAATGATATTGTTTAAGGCGAAATAGATTGTTGATGTACATCCAATGCTATACATAGCTACACACTCTGCATGCATGAAGTGGAAGCAAGAAGCAGAATTATATATATAGCTATATGTTGCATATGATAAACCCTTATATACTGAAGCTAGACCTTATACTGCAGCTGCAGGCATGAATGGAACAGAACAAAGTTGATGATATTGAGGTTCACAAGATGTAGCAATCTACGAATGTGCATGCATTGGCCTTAGTGCATTATTCAGGCTATACTGCACATCTTAATTGACTTCCATTTCAGTTTATTCGTATTTCGGCTTCCAGTTAATTCCTATAAAGTGTCCAAACCTGCATGAGATCATTCACACATCACACTATGCCTCACCCTTTTATGTCAATCACACAATCTATAACCCAACCCTTGCAGGGGTGCCTATAAACACTGCTAGCTCTCTTTGTATGCACCCAATCAAGTGTGTGTCAGTCAAAGCACTGAGTAGGACCAAAGCCTTTGATCATGGCCACAAACTCTGCAGTGATTATCAATTAGCTACCACCATAATTATTTTGGAATTCATATATCTTCCCCATGCAAATTAAACCATTAAGCAGTGCAAGCAATTAATATCATAGAGAGTCTCTATGATATTAATTGCTTTTAATCCATGTGATGTTAGGAATGTTAACGATGTGCTTGAAATGGACATAGCTACATGACAAGACTTGTGTGACTGAGTATGCCACTGTGTACACTGCATACATGCATGTGGTGGTGTAATCATCACTAAGTAAAGACCCCTCCCCCCACACACGCATATGTCATCTTCACAATGTGTTACTGAGTGTTTGTGCATTGTGTTGTTGTTATGGTTGTATGGTGGTGAAGAAGATCATTCCAGACTCACAAGTATGTCACGGCTTGGATTGGGAGCATGCAATGCTGTGTCACTGTGCGTACAACATCGGATTTCATACAGCTGTACCTAGGATACGTGTACTGCATAGTGATGAGGCTATATCCTTATAGCTCGCCATAATATTATGTTCTTGTGAAAGCACTTGCAGATGACACTGTATAGAAAATGTGCAATGAGGTTGATATGCTGTATTTCATCCTACTTATGAGCACTATCTTTAAGTATAGGATTGTACAGCTGCATAGTATATAGAACTCAGCTGAAATCATCTATTCTTCTGCAGGCCCTCCAAACACTGCTCCAAAGTTACAAACTGAATTAACTATTTAATGTGGATGTGCTGTAGAGCCGTACATGGTGGATAATAATTATACAATGATATGAGATTCTTGAGCAAGACACAACTGACAATGATAAATCAATCAAATGCAGAATGTTTTGACCCGAAGGTCTTTGTCAACTGCATACAGGATGCTGTGTCACTGTGCATACAACATCGGAGCATCCTGTACGCAGTTGACAAATACCTTCGGGTCGAAACGTCCTGCATTTGATTGATTTATCATTATCAGTTGTGTCTTGCTCAAGAATCTCGTATCATTGTATTATCAACGCAACTATGAGCCTCTACAATATCATTGATAATAATTATATTAATATCAGTCATTGGCAGCTGTTAACACAGTTTGCTGCAGACGACAGGAGATGATCATGATACACAGCATGAAGTACATGCATTGCAAGAGTATGAAGTGAGGGCTTCCCAGCTGGCTCAGGCATCAGAAAGGGTTGGTTCTCTAATACCAGCTTCACAACAGGGTTGAAAACCTTGCCGACGTTTCGACCAGATGCTCTGGTCTTCTTCGCCCTGAAGAAGACCAGAGCATCTGGTCGAAACGTCGGCAAGGTTTTCAACCCTGTTGTGAAGCTGGTATTAGAGAACCAACCCTTTCTGATTGCAAGAGTAGCAAAAACAGCTACAGTGAGAAAGTCATCTTAGATGACAGTACAGTCATTCCAATAGTCAGCTACATAATAGTGCAGGTTGTGTATTGATGCATGCATGCTGCTGCAGTGTACGAATAATATATAACAGTTACCTTAACACGCAGACATTCAAGACATAAGCTTGCACTGTGTGTAGCTGCATGTCGTCTGTTGAACTTCAAAAGTGACATTGTGATTGTGCTCCAGTAAGTCATCCAATCACAAATTAAATAACTATATATCTCGCATGTTGCCCATTTGGCACAATACATATATGTTCACTTGCTATAGACATTCCTTGCACCTTAACCTGCAGCTGGCAATGGCTTTGGGCTTCCCACCGTACCACATGTGCAAGCCACATAGACTACAATGCACCATTCTGGCGCAAGAAATTGAACTCAATTTTGCGCGCAGGAGTTTTCATCCAACAGCGGTAGAATTGTGGCTACTAGTCTTGCTGCCAGTTGGAGTGTGGGATGCAACAACAGCTATGCAACTTGCAACCGGGCAGAACATGGTTCACATAGTGCCCAAGTGCAAGTTGCATAGCTGTTGCTGCATCCCGCTCCAACTTGCGCTGTTCAATGCTGGTGCCCGCTCCCCCTGACCTTCAGCAACTTGCACTGGTGGTGTTGTTCCTCCCATCAACTAGTGCAAACACCCTACGTGCATTCGTGGTGGTTATAATTACCCTCGGCAACTTGCGCTGCTGGTCTAGTTCCTGGAAGCACTGGTGCATATACTGCATGCGCTTGCTGCAACTTGCACTGTGTGGTGGTGGTAGTGATATATGTAAACATTTTACATATCTGACCTTCAGCTGTGTTGGTGGTGTATTTCTTGCGCAAACACTCTACCTGCACTCAGGGTGTTTACCCTCAGGAACTTGCACTGGTGGTCTTGTTCCTAGTAGTACTGGCGCATTTACTGCATGCACAGATTGCAACTTGCACTGCATATATAGTGGTGGTGGTGATGGTGTCATAGAAGTAGTGCCATATATGGGAGGGTAGCATGTTTATACATTATTATAGACAGTCCATTACAAACATGAAACTATACGAATACCTAAAAGTGCAAACAACATTATAGGGGCGCAATTCACCATTCTGGCATGCGACTAGTGCATGGTTGTCCTTTTCATCCAACAGTGGAAGAGTTGCAGTTACTAGTCTCACAATCGACGTCCCAAGGCTGAGGCGGCACTCAAGGACTCCTGGGAGACTTTGCTCTGCACTCATTACTACATCACTATAGGTTAGTGAGTTGCCTACACAGCTAGTATTACTGTGAATACTAGCTTAAGGCAATTTAGTGTAAGTGAACGAGGGTCGAATGTCTTGGTGTAGACACTTCAGTCTTTCAAACTTACCGAACCGCCTTGCATGGTCCGCCTAGCGGCTCTTCATCGTTTGGACACGCGGTCAACATGCTTATTATTTCAAATTAATGCCACTCACCCCTACCTAGAAGATGAGATTGTAGCTATCGAATCGATTGACTTACCTGCCTAATAACCTAGCTAGCTGTACCCTGAGAAACTGCCCCACATGCCATTTGAGGGACTGGTCGGGCATGTTCTTAGAGGGGTGCATGCCGTTCACCTAGCTGCCTTGCGGCCAAAGAGCGCGATTCCTTCGTCCGTACTCCGCGAGCCGACACGCCATTTTTAAAATTATCGACCCTTCCACTGCTGGTCATTGGCGGACTCGATACGTGCCATGCCAGTTAACGGTGTGTGTGTGTGTGGGGGGGGGGGGGGGGGGGGGCATGGAATTAGAGGGGTGCCGTTCATCTAGTTGCCCTGCAGCCGAAGAGAGCGTTTCCTTTTTACCGCGGGCCGAGACGCCATTTTTAAATATCGGTCTCTAGAATTTCCGGTTTTGGGAGTTCTCATTCGTTGTCGGCAAACGTTCGAACTAACTCTACCGTCGTTATAGCAGCCAGCCTCCGTGACTACCTGTGCAGATAGTTCAAAACTGGCAAGGGATCGACTCGCTGGCTTGCGATAGGCTGGGAACCCACCCGAAGGCGGGCATTCAGCTAATATAGCATAATTCAGTGTATGCATGTAACCTGCATTGGATCCATGTCAGCATGTCTGACTCTGGCTCCCACGCAATCCCTCACTGCAGGATTGACTGGTGCACAGACTGATCTGAGAATATCTATCAACATTAGCAACAAATTATAGACCCCATGCCCAGCCCGCCATCTCTACCTACTTCTACTACTCCTCCCACTCCTACTACTCCTCCTCCTCCTCCTACTATTACTATTACTACTCCCACTCTTACAATGGCACATTCCGAAGGAGCACCTGGTGTTGGGGCATTAACTGTATCAATTGTAGTACCAGTGGTTGCCATGGTGATTGTGGTTGGGGCAGTTGTCCTAGTACTGCTGAGTCTGCTGAGGAGAAGGTATGCAAAATTATATAATTAAGCAAGCAGATTGCTCCAGAACTGCATTTCTATCCATATGTAGCTGCTTATTAACAATTGTTTGCACATATAGGTCAAGGAAACAAGGTCCATCTAAAAGTGACGATACAGTTACTGCAAAGGACCACATGACAGAGGACCCTCATCTTGAAGTGCCTATCCATCCCAACCCAGCTTACTGTACTATAGACAATGGTGCCCTACAGCCACGCTCCTGGTAGTTATGGCTGTATTTATGCATAAAACACAACAAGTATAGCTATACTATACATGCAGAAGAGACGTTACATTGCAGTACATAGTTAGACAATATGCATTGCTAACTACAATCATGCTGAATAACAACTGCAACAGTATTATAAAGTGGAATAGATTGTGATGTATACAATGCTACATACGTAGCTACACAGTCTGTGTGCATGCATGGAGTGGCAGCAAGAAGCAGAATTACATATAGCTAAATCGCATAAACTGTTATATACTGAAGCTAGACCATTTTCTGCAGCTGCAGGCATGCATGGTGCATGCCGCATGGACAGAACAAAGTTGAGGACATTGAGGACCACAAGATGTAGCGGCCATGAATGTGCATGGCCTCAAGCTCTGTGCACTATTCAGGCCATACTGCACATCTTGACTTCCATTTCAGTTACAATTCAACTTCGAATTCATCTTTCCTATAAAAATGTCCAAACCTGCATGAGATCATTCACACATCACACTATGCCTCACCCTTTTATGTCAATCACACAATCTATGACCCAACCCTTGCAGGGGTGCCTATAAACACTGCCTCTCTTTGTATGCACCCAATCAAGTGTGTGTCGGTCAAAGCACTGAGTAGGACCAAGGCCTTTGATCATGGCCACACACTCTGCAGTGATTATCAATTAGTTACCACCATAATTATGTTGGAATCCATATATCTTCCCCAAATTCAATCATTTACTGCAGTGCATGTATGAATCTCTATGATATTAATGGTCTTTAAATGCATGTGATGTTAGGAACGATATGTGCTTGAAATGGACATAGACAGTGTGTTACTGAGTGTTTGTGTGTGTTGTTGTTATCGTTGTAGCAGGTGGTGAAGAAGATGATTCCAGGCTCACAGGTATGTCGTGGCATTGATGCAGCTGTACAACGTGGTAATTAACACAGTTTGCTGCAGACAACAGGAGACAATCATGATACACAGCATGATGTACATTGCAAGAGTAGCAAATGCCTGCCAGCTACAATGACAGAGTCATCTTAGAGGTCGGTATGGTCATTCCAATGGTCAGCTACATAAATATGCAGCTTGTGTATTGATGCATGCATGCTGCTGCATTGTACGAATAATATAACAGTTACCTTAACGTGGAGACATTCCTTTCTCCTTCTACTGGTAGCCTGCAGCTGCAATGGCTTAAGACAGCTTCCTCTAACCCCATGCTGTAAACTATACATGAAACGGGCACTGTGTGTAGCTATATGCTGTATGTTGAACTTCAAAGGTGACGTTGTGTTTGTGCTCCAGTAAAGTCATCCAAACATTGGCTAGAACTATATTATAATATCTTGCATGTTGCCTATTTGGCAGAATACATATATGTTCACTTAATTGCTAGACATTCCTTGCACCTTAACCTGCAGCTGGCAATGGCTTTGGGCTTCCCACCGTACCTCATGTGCAAGCCACACAAATGCGCGCCGGTCTGGTGCAACCAATTGAATCATCCAACCTTGGTAGAAATCAATGTAGCTGTTTCGAGTCTCGCCATGTATGATAATACATAACCTCGCTTCCAGCCGTGCCCCTGTCCAGGTCACATAAAAAGCACGCAATTCACCATTCTGGCGCGACTGGTTGTTGTCCTTGAAGAGTGACATAATTTCGCGCGCAGGAGATTTCATCCGAAAGTGGAAGCGTTGCAGTTACTAGTCTCACAGTCGTCGTCCCGAGGCTGAGGTGGTACTCAAAGACTTGCTTTGCGCTCAACTCTTTGGTTAGTGATTTGCCCACACAGCTAGTATTACTGTTAACACTAGCTTAAGGTGTGTGTAGGTGGACGAGGGTCGAATAGCTTGGTGTAAACACTGCAATCTTCCAAAGTTGCCGAACCGCCTTGCATGGTCTGCCTAGCGGCTCTATACCTCGTAGCGTTTGGGCACGCGGTCATCGAGCTATTTATTTCAAATTACAGCATAAGTAGAGCTTTACTTAGTGTAGGAACTTGCATTGTATCCATGTCAGTGTCTGTTTCTAGCTCCCACACAATCCCTCACCGCAGGATTGACTAGGGCACAGACTGATCTGAGAATATCTATCAACAGTGTGTGTGTGTGTGTGTGTGTGTGTGTGTGTGTGTGTGTGTGTGTGTGTGTGTGTGTGTGTGTGGAGTGCCCCCTTAAGTGGGCTTACCTGTTACAACAAATCTAGCCAGTTACTAGATAGCTAGATAGCTAGTAGTGGAGGGTTGCTGGATTATATGCATCCACTACTGTGTCATGCTATTAACGCAGAAAAAAGCATGTGGCAATGCTGAATGCTGGTAGACAAACGTGCAGCTAAGAAAAAGAAAATTGAGGCAAAGAATGGCTGTAGTAGGATTTGAACCTGGAACTTGGGATTGTTAGTCAACCACACTAGACTGTGTGAGCCTGTGCTAATGCATAGGTGACACATTCCTGCTAAAAGTCTCACACATTATGTGTTATGCTATGGGAATTTATATTAGACTTTTGATGTCACTTTGAATGAGGATGAAAGCCTAACTAAAAATCTGTCAGATTTAAAATCCACTAAATTCCTCCTAGTTCATAGTTATGCTGAGTGCGTGTCCACTGCAGCCTTCATACCCTCCTTGAGTTATTTATTAATTCTTTATTTATTTAGATTACTGCAATATATTGTTACTTGCACTGTATTTTGTGTAGGTAACTTGCATTGTATCCATATCAGCATGTCTGTTTCTGGCTTCCATGCCCTCATTGCAGGATTGACTAGTGCACCGACTGATCTGAGAATATCTATCAACAGTAGCAACAAAATGGACCCCATGCCCAGCCCGCCATCTCTACCTACTTCTACTAGTACTCCTCTTCCTACTCCCACTCCTCCTCCTACTACTACTCCTCCTCCTACTACTACTACTACTACTAGTACTCTTTCTACTACTACTACTACTACTACTACTCCCACTCTTACAATGGCACATTCCGAAGGAGCACCTGGTGTTGGGGCATTAACTGTTTCAATTGTAGTACCAGTGGTTGCCATGGTGATTGTGGTTGGGGCAGTTGTCCTAGTACTGCTGAGTCTGCTGTGGAGAAGGTATGTAAATAACAATTAAGCAAGCACATTGCTTCAGAACTGCATTTTCATTCATTAATTTTGCTTTCTGTTTGCACATATAGGTCAAGGAAACAAGGTCCATCTAAACGTGACATGACAGAGGACCCTCAAGTTGAAGTGTCTCTCCATCCCAACCCAGCTTACTGCACTGTAGACTATGGTGCCCTACAGCCGCAGACTCCTGGTAGTTCAGACTGCCACGTCTATGAAGATATCCCCATGTATATGAACATGAAACAGTGTGCAGTATTTATGCATAAAACACAACAAGTATAGCTATACTATACATGCAGAAGAGACATTACACTGCAGTACATAGTTAGACAATATGCATTGCTTACTACTATGCTGAATGGTATTGTTTAAGGCGAAATAGATTGTTGATGTACATACAATGCTATACATAGCTACACACTCTGCATGCATGGAGTGGAAGCAAGAAGCAGAATTATATATATAGCTATATGTTGCATATGATAAACCCTTATATACTGAAGCTATAGACCTTATACTGCAGCTGCAGGCATGAATGGAACAGACCAAAGTTGATGATACTGAGGTTCACAAGATGTAGCAATCCATGAATGTGCATGCATTGGCCTCCATGCATTATTCAGGCTATACTGCACATCTTGACTTCCATTTCAGTTTATTCGTATTTCAGCTTCCAGTTAATTCCTATAAAGTGTCCAAACCTGCATGAGATCATTCACACATCACACTATGCCTCACCCTTTTTAGTCAATCACACAATCTATGACCCAACCCTTGCAGGGGTGCCATAAACACTGCCTAGCTCTCTTTGTATGCACCCAATCAAGTGTGTGTCGGTCAAAGCACTGAGTAGGACCAAGGCCTTTGATCATGGCCACAAACTCTGCAGTGATTATCAATTAGCTACCACCATAATTATTTTGGAATTCATATATCTTCCCCATGCAAATTAAACCATTAAGCAGTGCATGCATGACTCTATGATATTAATTGCTTTTAATCCATGTGATGTTAGGAATGTTAACGATGTGCATGAAATGGACATAGCTACATGACAAGACTTGTGTGACTGAGTATGCCACTGTGCACACTGTCGGTCATTGGCTGCTGTTAACACAGTTTGCTGCAGACGACAGGAGATGATCATGATACACAGCATGAAGTACATGCATTGCAAGAGTAGCAAAAGCAGCTACAGTGAGAAAGTCATCTTAGATGACAGTACAGTCATTCCAATGGTCACCTACATAATAGTGCAGGTTGTGTATTGATGCATGCATGCTGCTGCATTGTACGAATAATATATAACAGTTACCTTAACACGCAGACATTCAAGACATAAGCTTGCACTGTGTGTAGCTGCATGTCGTCTGTTGAACTTCAAAAGTGACATTGTGATTGTGCTCCAGTAAGTCATCCAATCACAAATTAAATAACTAAATATCTTGCATGTTGCCCATTTGGCACAATACATATATGTTCACTTGCTATAGACATTCCTTGCACCTTAACCTGCAGCTGGCAATGGCTTTGGGCTTCCCACCTTACCTCATGTGCAAGCCACATAGACTACAATTTTGCACACAGGAGTTTTGTCCAACAGCGATAGAATTGTGGCTACTAGTCTTGCTGCCAGTTGGAGTGTGGGATGCAACAACAGCTATGCAACTGCACTCAGGCAGAACATGGTTCACATACTGCCCAAGTGCAAGTTGCATAGCTGTTGCTGCATCCCGCTCCAACTTGCGCTGTTCAATGCTGGTGCCCGCTCCCCCTGACCTTCAGCAACTTGCACTGGTGGTGTTGTTCCTCCCATCAACTAGTGCAAACACCCTACGTGCATTCATGGTGGTTACCCTCAGCAACTTGCACTGCTGGTCTAGTTCCTGGAAGCACTGGTGCATATACTGCATGCGCTTGCTGCAACTTGCACTGTGTGATGGTGGTGGTGATATATGTAAAAATTTTACATATCTGACCTTCAGCTGTGCTGGTGGTGTATTTCTTTCCATCAACTTGCGCAAACACTCTACCTGCACTCAGGGTGTTTACCCTCAGGAACTTGCACTGGTGATCTTGTTCCTAGTAGTACTGGCGCATTTACTGCATGCGCAGATTGCAACTTGCACTGCATATATAGTGGTGGTGGTGATGGTGTCATAGAAGTAGTGCCACATATGGGAGGGTAGCATGTTTATACATTATTATAGACAGTCCATTACAAACATGAAACTATACGAATACCTAAAAGTGCAAACAACATTATAGGGACGCAATTCACCATTCTGGCATGCGACTAGTGCATGGTTGTCCTTTTCATCCAACAGTGGAAGAGTTGCAGTTACTAGTCTCACAATCAACGTCCCAAGGCTGAGGCGGCACTCAAGGACTCCTGGGAGACTTTGCTCTGCACTCATTACTACATCACTATAGGTTAGTGAGTTGCCTGCACAGCTAGTATTACTGTGAATACTAGCTTAAGGCAATTTAGTGTGTGTAAGTGAACGAGGGTCGAATGTCTTGGTGTAGACACTTCAGTCTTTCAAACTTGCCGAACCGCCTTGCATGGTCCGCCTAGCGGCTCTTCATCGTTTGGACACGCGGTCAACATGCTTATTATTTCAAATGAATGCCACTCACCCCTACCTAGAAGATGAGATTGTAGCTATCGAATCGATTGACTTACCTGCCTAATAACCTAGCTAGCTGTACCCTGAGAAACTGCCCCACATGCCATTTGAGGGACTGGTCGGGCATGTTCTTAGAGGGGTGCATGCCGTTCACCTAGCTGCCTTGCGGCCAAAGAGCGCGATTCCTTCGTCCGTACTCCGCGAGCCGACACGCCATTTTTAAAATTATCGACCCTTCCACTACTGGTCATTGGCGGACTCGATACGTGCCATGCCAGTTAACGGTGTGTGTGTGTGTGTGGGGGGGGGGGGGGGGGGGGGGGGGCATGGAATTAGAGGGGTGCCGTTCATCTAGTTGCCCTGCAGCCGAAGAGAGCGTTTCCTTTTTACCGCGGGCCGAGACGCCATTTTTAGGGGCTGCCTGCGGCAGCCCCTATATTGTTTTCAAATTGACGTTTTCATATGGCTTCATGTTACGGATATATATATATATATATATATATGTAATACATATAGTACGGTAGGGAGGTCTATAGCCGATATATAGGACCGAGGCGCTTACATATTTACCGAGGCGCGAAGCGCCGAGGTAAATATGAGCGCCGAGGTCCTATATAGAGGCTATAGACCGACCTACCGTACTATATGTCTTATATAGTATGGTGAGTGCGCAACAGGAAGAACCTTCTCAGCAATATCGAGGCCAGACCTCTCCGGAGACGACGCCATTTGTATTCGATAAGCGCCTGCATTACGTCATTGCTCTTTCCGGGAACGGGCTACGGCACCGTTGCATTCAATAGACGCTTCCGTGACGTCACAACAGGCTTCAGGGCTGACCAATGAGAATACTGCGCGCCTTTTGGCAGCACGCTGACCAATGAGATTACAGGGAACCGAATTCAAAATAATGCACAGTCAGCAGTTTTTGTTGTGGCCGTGACTGGGTGCTGCACGGAGAGTCTTGAAAACGCTTCTTTTCTGGCAGAACACCGACTTCGCTGCGGACTCGGAACTAGAGAGGGCAATTTTAATCACTTTTGAGAGCTTTCGACCATATCCAGCTGGACTTTGTTTTCGTCATTTGAAGAAGTCGCTCAACGGACCGTGTCTGCGCATCTTCCACGCCACAGTTTCGCGCAACAGAGCCGGACTCAGTGCTCGGTTCCTAGAATACGTCCCTTTACGCATGTATTGGTATCTTGTCTAACCGACTTACCTTCGTGCGACGATTTTTAGCGGTCGCGTTTTTTCTTGGAGCGTCAAGATCCTCCGCAGCACTGATTGTTCGGTCACAGTGAAATGGTAAGGCTGCTTCGCCTGACAGTACACACATTTGGCTCTAGATTCATTATATTTCTTCTTGATATCAGACCTCTTGCGCAATCAGAGCCCTGATATTGTGATATCAGACCTCTTTTCAGGTCTATATCACATATATAGGACCACCTGCTAATGCTTAAATCTCTATAGTTGCGCAATCACCATACTATATATATATATATATATAATACGCCAACCTACGGTTGTACGTCAATGCTTACATTTATATTGAATGTATTGGGCGAAGTATTGGGTATAGGGAATTTATATTGTCGGCCATTTTATTCGGCCGGAAGTGGACCGTGTGCGAGGCCAAGGGACTTTGAAAACCGGCTTCCAAACGACGTTTTAGCGAACTTTGGACGTTCTCTTCCGCCTCCGATCCTGGAACAGACTCCTACAGCACTTCTGGTCGACGGGCAAAGACACAGCTTCGAGACAGCGCCCAACAGGTCATCGACTTTGCCCCGCGCCTTCTTCGACAATGGCCGCGCCGCCTCGGAGGACTTCACTCCGCCGCCTGGAACACATGACAGGATTAACGTAGAAACTGGTGAACGCCATGATATGTACACGCTAACGTTCTTCAACCGTTTTTAGCGTTGAAAAGCTTAACTAGCACGGTTGCCCTTCTAAATGCTCTTCAGAACCTGGCCCACGCTTACTGCGCTGTAGCAAACGTACGTAGCTTTTGCCACCACAGACCACTAGCTACTCTGGCGACTGTGGGTTCCTTGGTACATTATGTTTCTGTAATTACTCACTGTAAATGCACGTGCTATAAGCAGTCATGTGTCTGTCTGCTGGACATTTCTCTGTGCATGTGTTGTGGGTTTGTGTGTGTGTGTGTTGTGTGTGTGTTGTGTGTGTGTGTGTGGTGTGTGTGTGTATGTGGTATGTGTGTGTGTGTGTGTGTGTGTGTGTGTGTGTGTGTGTGTGTGTGTGGCGGTGTGTGTGTGTATGTGGTGTGTGTGTGTATGTGGTGTGTGTGGTGTGTGTGTGCATGTGGTGTGTGTGTGGTGTGTGTGTGCATGTGGTGTGTGTGGTGTGTGTGGTGTGTGTGTCTCATGTGTCTGGTGATAGTGGTGTGTGTGTGTGTGTGTGTGTGTGTGTGTGTGTGTGTGTATGTGGTGTGTGGTGTGTGTGTGTATGTGGTGTGTGTGTGTATGTGGTGTGTGTGTGTGTGTGTGTGTGTGTGTGTATGTGGTGTGTGTATGTGGTGTGTGTGGTGTGTGTGTGCATGTGGTGTGTGTGTGGAGTGTGTGTGTGGTGTGTGTGTATGTGTGTGTGTGTGTGTGTGTGTGTGTGTGTGTGTGTGTGTGTGTGTGTGTGTGTGTGTGTGTGTGTGTGTGTGTGTGTGTGCTGAAGTTACTGAGGTATTATGACGCGATGTCATGTTTACCTATTGTGAGTGACAGAGCAGCGACCGAAGGGAGCAAGTATTTCGAGTTGGGGCGGCAGCCCCACGAGTTTTTAACTCGAAATACTTGTTAAATATCGGTCTCTAGGATTTCCGGTTTTGGGAGTTCTCATTCGTTGTCGGCAAACGTTCGAACTAACTCGACCGTCGTTATAGCAGCCAGCCTCCGTGACTACCTGTGCAGATAGTTCAAAACTGGCAAGGGATCGACTCGCTGGCTTGCGATAGGCTGGGAACCCACCCGAAGGCGGGCATTCAGCTAATATAGCATAATTTAGTGTATGCATGTAACCTGCATTGGATCCATGTCAGCATGTCTGACTCTGGCTCCCACGCAATCCCTCACTGCAGGATTGACTGGTGCACAGACTGATCTGAGAATATCTATCAACATTAGCAACAAATTATAGACCCCATGCCCAGCCTGCCATCTCTACCTACTTCTTCTACTACTCCTCCAGCTCCCACTCCTCCTCCTCCTCCTCCTCCTACTACTACTGCTACTACTCCCACTCTTACAATGGCACATTCCGAAGGAGCACCTGGTGTTGGGGCATTAACTGTATCAATTGTAGTACCAGTGGTTGCCATGGTGATTGTGGTTGGGGCAGTTGTCCTAGTACTGCTGAGTCTGCTGTGGAGAAGGTATGCATAATTATATAATTAAGCAAGCAGATTGCTCCAGAACTGCATTTCTATCCATATGTAGCTGCTTATTAACAATTGTTTGCACATATAGGTCAAGGAAACAAGGTCCATCTAAATGTGACGATACAGTTACTGCAAAGGACCACATGACAGAGGACCCTCATCTTGAAGTGCCTATCCATCCCAACCCAGCTTACTGTACTATAGACAATGGTGCCCTACAGCCACGCTCCTGGTAGTTATGGCTGTATTTATGCATAAAACACAACAAGTATAGCTATACTATACATGCAGAAGAGACGTTACACTGCAGTACATAGTTAGACAATATACATTGCTAACTACAATCATGCTGAATAACAACTGCAACAGTATTATAAAGTGGAATAGATTGTGATGTATACAATGCTACATACGTAGCTACACAGTCTGTGTGCATGCATGGAGTGGCAGCAAGAAGCAGAATTACATATAGCTAAATCGCATAAACTGTTATATACTGAAGCTAGACCATTTTCTGCAGCTGCAGGCATGCATGGTGCATGCCGCATGGACAGAACAAAGTTGAGGACATTGAGGACCACAAGATGTAGCGGCCATGAATGTGCATGGCCTCAAGCTCCGTGCACTATTCAGGCCATACTGCACATCTTGACTTCCATTTCAGTTACATTTCAACTTCGAATTCATCTTTCCTATAAAAATGTCCAAACCTGCATGAGATCATTCACACATCACACTATGCCTCACCTTTTATGTCAATCACACAATCTATGACCCAACCCTTGCAGGGGTGCCTATAAACACTGCCTCTCTTTGTATGCACCCAGTCAAGTGTGTGTCGGTCAAAGCACTGAGTAGGACCAAGGCCTTTGATCATGGCCACACACTCTGCAGTGATTATCAATTAGCTACCACCATAATTATTTTGGAATCCATAATTATATCTTCCCCAAATTCAATCATTTACTGCAGTGCATGCATGAATCTCTATGATATTAATGGCCTTTAAATGCATGTGATGTTAGGAACGATATGTGCTTGAAATGGACATAGCTACATGACAAGACTTGTGTAACTGAGTATGCCACTGTGCACACTGCATAGTTACATGCATGTGGTGGTGTAGTCATCACTAAGTAAAGACCCCTCCCCCCACACACGCATATGTCGTCTTCACAGTGTGTTACTGAGTGCTTGTGTGTGTGTGCTGTTGTTATCGTCGTATGCAGGTGGTAAAGAAGATAATTCCAGACTCACACGAGCATGTCGCAGCATTGATGCAGCTGTTAACGCAATTTGCTGCAGATGACAGGAGATGATCATGATACACAGCATGAAGTACATGCATTGCAAGAGTAGCAAGCATGATGTACTCAGTATGGTCATTCCAATGGTCAGCTACATAAAGGTGCAGCTTGTGTATTGATGCATGCATGCTGCTGCAGTGTACGAATAATATAACAGTTACCTTAACGTGGAGACCTTCTTTTCACCTTCTACTGGTAGCCTGCAGCGACAATGGCTTAAGACATAAGCTTCCTCTAACCCCATGCTGTAAACTATACACGAAACTGGCACTGTGTGTAGCTATATGCTGCATGTTGAACTTCAAAGGTGACGTTGTGTTGTGCTCCAGTAAAGTCATCCAAACATTGGCTAGAACTATATATAATATCTCGCATGTTGCCTATTTGGCACAATACATATATGTTCACTTGCTATAGACATTCCTTGCACCTTAACCTGCAGCTGGCAATGGCTTTGGGGTTCCCACCGTACCACATGTGCAAGCCACACAAATGCGCGCCGGTTTGGTGCAACCAATTGAATCATCCAACCTTGGTAGAAATCAATGTAGCTGTTTCGAGTCTCGCCATGTATGATAATACATAACCTCGCTTCCAGCCGTGCCCCTGTCCAGGTCACATAAAAAGCACGCAATTCACCATTCTGGCGCGACTGGTTGTTGTCCTTGAAGAGTGACATAATTTCGCGCGCAGGAGATTTCATCCGAAAGTGGAAGAGTTGCAGTTACTAGTCTCACAGTCGTCGTCCCGAGGCTGAGGTGGTACGCAAGGACTCCTAGAAGACTTGCTTTGCGCTCAACTCTTTGGTTAGTGAGTTGCCCACACAGCTAGTAATACTGTTAACACTAGCTTAAGGCGTGTGTAGGTGGACGAGGGTCGAATAGCTCGGTGTAAACACTGCAATCTTCCAAAGTTGCCGAACCGCCTTGCATGGTCTGCCTAGCGGCTCTATACCTCGTAGCGTTTGGGCACGCGTTCATCGAGCTATTTATTTCAAATTACAGCATAAGTAGAGCTTTACTTAGTGTAGGAACTTGCATTGTATCCATGTCAGTGTCTGTTTCTAGCTCCCACACAATCCCTCACCGCAGGATTGACTAGGGCACAGACTGATCTGAGAATATCTATCAACAGTGTGTGTGTGTGTGTGTGTGTGTGTGTGTGTGTGTGTGTGTGTGTGTGTGTGTGTGTGTGTGTGTGTGTGTGTGTGTGTGTGTGTGTGTGTGTGTGTGTGTGTGTGTGTGTGTGTGTGTGTGTGTGTGTGGAGTGCCCCCTTAAGTGGGCTTACCTGTTACAACAAATCTAGCCAGTTACTAGATAGTAGTGGAGGGTTGCTGGATTACATGCATCCACCACTGTGTCATGTTATTAACGCAGAAATAAGCATGTGGCAATGCTGAGTGCTGGTAGACAAACGTGCAGCTAAGAAAAAGAAAATTAAGGCAAAGAATGGCTGTAGTAGGATTTGAACCTGGAACTTGGGATTGTTAGTCAACCACACTAGACTGTGTGGGCCTGTGCTAATGCATAGGTGACACATTCCTGCTAAAAGTCTCACACATTATGTGCTATGCTATGGGAATTTATATTAGACTTTTAACGTCACTTTGAATGAGGATGAAAGCCTAACTAAAAATCTGTCAGATTTAAAATCCACTAAATTCCTCCTAGTTCATAGTTATGCTGAGTGCGTGTCCACTGCAGCCTTCATAGCCTCCTTGAGTTATTTATTAATTTTATTTATTTATTTAGATTACTGCAATATATTGTTACTTGCACTGTATTTTGTGTAGGTAACTTGCATTGTATCCATATCAGCATGTCTGTTTCTGGCTTCCATGCCCTCATTGCAGGATTGACTAGTGCACCGACTGATCTGAGAATATCTATCAACAGTAGCAACAAAATGAACCCCATGCCCAGCCCGCCATCTCTACCTACTTCTACTAGTACTCCTCTTCCTACTCCTCCTCCTCCTCCTCCTACTACTACTACTACTACTACTACTCTTTCTACTACTACTACTCCTACTACTACTACTACTACTCCCACTCTTACAATGGTACATTCCGAAGGAGCACCTGGTATTGGGGCATTAACTGTTTCAATTGTAGTACCAGTGGTTGCCATGGTGATTGTGGTTGGGGCAGTTGTCCTAGTACTGCTGAGTCTGCTGTGGAGAAGGTATGTAAATAACAATTAAGCAAGCACATTGCTTCAGAACTGCATTTTATTCATTAATTTTGCTTTCTGTTTGCACATATAGGTCAAGGAAACAAGGTCCATCTAAACGTGACATGACAGAGGACCCTCAAGTTGAAGTGTCTCTCCATCCCAACCCAGCTTACTGCACTGTAGACTATGGTGCCCTACAGCCGCACACTCCTGGTAGTTCAGACTGCCACATCTATGAAGATATCCCCGTGTATATGAACATGAAACAGTGTGCAGTATTTATGCATAAAACACAGCAAGTATAGCTATACTATACATGCAGAAGAGGCATTACACTGTAGTACATAGTAAGACAATATGCGTTGCTTACTACTATGCTGAATGGTATTGTTTAAGGCGAAATAGATTGGTGATGTACATCCAATGCTATACATAGCTACACACTCTGCATGCATGGAGTGGAAGCAAGAAGCAGAATTATATATATAGCTATATGTTGCATATGATAAACCCTTATATACTGAAGCTAGACCTTATACTGCAGCTGCTGGCATGAATGGAATAGAACAAAGTTGATGACACTGAGGTTCACAAGATGTAGCAATCCATGAATGTGCATGCATTGGCCTCCATGCATTATTCAGGCTATACTGCACATCTTGACTTCCATTTCAGTTTATTCGTATTTCAGCTTCCAGTTAATTCCTATAAAGTGTCCAAACCTGCATGAGATCATTCACACATCACACTATGCCTCACCCTTTTATGTCAATCACACAATCTATGACCCAACCCTTGCAGGGGTGCCTATAAACACTGCCTCTCTTTGTATGCACCCAGTCAAGTGTGTCAGTCAAAGCACTGAGTAGGACCAAGGCCTTTGATCATGGCCACACACTCTGCAGTGATTATCAATTAGCTACCCCCAAATTTCCATATATCTTGACCAAATTATTTACTGCAGTGCATGCATGACTCTCTATGATATTAATGGCTTTTAATTCATGTGATGTTAGGAACGATATGCACGTGCTTGAAATGAACATAACTACATTGACGAGACTCATGTGACTGAGTATGCCTGTGCACATTGCATTCATGCATGTGGTGGTGTAGTCATCACTAAGTAAAGACCCCTCCCCCCACACGCACATGTCGTCTTCACAGTGTGTTACTGAGTGTTTGTGTGTGTGTTGTTGTTATCGTTGTATGGTGGTGGTGAAGAAGATAATTCCAGGCTCACACAAGCATGTCGTGACATTGATGCAGCTGTTAACACAATTTGCTGCAGACGACAGGAGATGATCACGATACACAACATGATGCACATTGCAAAGTTATCAAAAGCAGCTACAGTGAGAAAGTCATCTTAGATGACAGTACAGTCGTTCCAATGGTCAGCTACATAAATGTGCAGGTTGTGTATCGATGCATGCATGCTGCTGCATTGTACGAATAATATATAACAGTTACCTTAATGTGGAGACATTCCTTCACCTTATACTGGTAGCCTGTAGCTGCCATGGCTTAAGACATAAGCTTCCTCTAGCTGGCCCCATGCTGTAAACTATACATGAAACTGCACTGTGTGCATGTGCACTTCAAAAGTCATCCAACCAAGAGCTAGAACTATATATCTTGCATGTTGCCTATTTGGCAGAATACATATATGTTCACTTGCTAGACATTCCTTGCACCTTAACCTGCAGCTGGCAATGGCTTTGGGCTTCCCACCATACCTCATGTGCAAGCCACAAAAATGCAGTGCACCAGTGTGGCGTAACCAATAATTGAACTTGGCAGTGACATCAAACGGTCAATTTTGCGCGCAGGAGTTTTCGTCCAACTGTGGTAGAATTGTGGCTACTAGTCTAGCTGCTAGTGTCTCGAGGCTGTGGTGCATGGCCCGCTGTGGCTCCTGGGAGCCTCTGCTGTGCGCTCACTGCTATTGGTTAGCCAGTTGTTACACTCTGTGTGTATGCTAGCTTAAAGGAAACTCGCGTGTGTGTATATAGGTGGATGAGGGGGGATGATAGCTTTAAAAAAATTATTGTAGACCTATGCATCTTTATAGCCTACCAAATTTGCCGAACCGCCATTGCTTGATCTCACTGGCGTGCGGCTCTACATCGTCACGTTTCAACGCGCGTAATAGAGTGCTAAGCTAAGCTATAGCTATCAAGATACTATAGATTGTAACTTTGGTTGCCCTGCATAAACAGCATTACAGCTATACTATAGTGCAGGTAGCTTGCATTACATCATGTCAGCATGTGAGTCTTTGTCTGGTAAGAGAGGTATTTGGCTAGCTATAATATATATGTTACGCGCATACACATACGCAGTTGTTTGCATTCTCCAGTCCTGTGTGCATTGCAGTGACTTTACTAATGCATGTCTGATTTTGGCCCAATCCATCTGCAGGTCTCACTAGTACACAGTCTGATCTGAGAATATCTTCTGGTGGTGTATAACATCTTCAGCAACAACACAACTCGCCTACCTTCTTTCTCTACTACAATGGACAAGTCCAACATTATATACATTTGGGCAACGGTGACTGTTGTGTTGATTATAGTACTAGTGGTTGCCATAGTGACTGTGGTTGGGGCAGGTGTAACAGTAATAGTATTGCTGTGGAGAAGGTATGTATTAATGTGGCAGCCAGAATGCTTCAAAACTGTTCTATCTGTTTGCAGCTGTTGAAGTGTTTTGCATAATTATATAAGTCAAGAAAACGAGGTCCTTCTGAACGTGCCGATACTTCTCAGGACTACGTGACAGAGGACCCTCATCTTGAAGTGCCTATCCATTCCAACCCAGCTTACCGCACTGTAGGCATTGGTGCCCAACACCTCTGGTAGTCATGACTACCATGACATGAAGATGTGTCCAAGTATATGAACATGTATAACAGGGTGCAGTATTTATATATAAAGCACTTCAAGTATTAAATATACTACTTATGTGGAAGAGAATACATGACAGATAAGAGAGCATAATTATTGCATTGCAGCATGCTGTAAGCCTAACACAGGCCTGTAATGTTGTTTGACAAACAAAGGTGTGACGTATATACAATTACTTATATGTAAAAATTATATACATGTGTAATCGTGGGCCAATGATCGACGGCCCGGGGTCGCTGTGAGGGAGCGTGCATGCAACGGTCCCAGGTACACTGGGCAACTGCACTGAGCACTAAGGCAATCACAAACTGTGTACAGGCACTTATATAGGATACCAGACAACATAACAAAGAAAGACAAAGCGGTGTTCACGGCCTGCGCTACACAAAATACATTCATAGTAATACACTAATACATTGCATGACATAGAATCAACACATACAAAGACAAGTGACAGTCACATGACAAGAAGCTACACTCAGCACTGTTACACATGCATGGCCGTAAAGCTTCTATAACACTGTTACAATCCCTATACTGCATGCATGCATGGAGCCATTTGCAGAGCATTTACTGCAGACATGACATGTACATGATTTGGTAGAGGCCCATAGCTGCGTTTGTAGGTTCAGGAGATTGGACGTCGATCAATACTGCAGCTTCAAGATAGGGCGAGGGGCACAGGACGTTTCGGCTCAAGAGCCTTTGTCAACTGCTTAATTTTCCTGAATGACATGACATTGACATAATGCACTGAGTGCATGCAGGCTCATGCACAATTATCTATCACAATTTGTGTTGCATGCATGCATGCATGTAGACCAGTCCATTCCATGATGCAGCGCCATCACTTTACCACCACCCTCACATTGCCTTCCTTCCACCTTCTCACCCCCTTCCAGTTCTCCATTCTCTCCCTTTCCCCTGCTATACATGCATGTATTAGACATCTCTGCATACTATGGCCAATGTCCTCTAGCTTCCCTTACGTATATATACACTTGTACATTCGTAGATGACAGTACTGTTGTGCCCATGCTTACATAATTTATATAGCTACTTGAATGTGAAGGCTGTGCATGCATGGCCATTGCCACAAACTCCTGTACACTAACCTGCAGCGGCATTCGTGACTTTCAAGTTTGGACTTCCCGCATGTCGCACCCACGCATGATACAAACCACATGCATATAAAAAGTGTAATGCAATATCTGTCATGTGGCTATAATGGGTGAATCTCAAAGGTAACAAAATAATCAACTGTACATTTAAATTGTCATTTTAATTCAGGCTCTATTAATTCATAGTTAGGTAGATATGTAGTTATTCTGTTCTGCTGGCTTTGTACTAACAACCTAGCTAGCTATTGGGGAGATGGGAGGTTTATGTGAATTATATGCCATTCCCATGGCAATTGGCTGATTAATTCCAGGAGATATTCGCGTGATTTCCTGATTGGTTCATGGATACATTCCAAGAATAGGCAATCAGTTGGGTGTAGCTAGCTAGACACCTTTAGCTACACTGCAACCACGCAATCTGGCAATGCTTGGCAGTAAAGCTGTTCAATGCTAGCCTAGTTCAATAGCTACAAAGAACTACCAATGCAGATACAGTAGGAGCAGCAACGCAGACTGCGACGGGAGGAGGGCGCATCTGAGCAGGGTATAGGGTCTGGCGTGCGTGACTAGGTACGCAGCAATTTGTCCACCGGACAGTCATGATTAATTTGCCCACATCAACGGTCCCCCTTAAAGTATTGCAAATTATTTAGACCCCCGGTGTTACATGAAACCGACACACCCATAGGTAACTCACCCAACACAGTGGCAGCGAACGGATCGAGACTGTGGTAGCGCGCCATGACTCCTGGGAGCCTCTGCTCTACGCTCACGGCTACAGCACTACTATTTGGTTAGCAACTTGCCTATAATTAGCTATATGCTCAGTACTAGCTACTGTGAACACTTGTGTGTGGCTAGCTATAGCTATCTATAGCTAGGTGGACGAAGGTGAATGACTGGATGGTTCTAAATCTTACAGATATACCGTCCTTCCGAATTTATCGAGTGTCACGATTCAACGGAGGGGGGGGGGGGAGCTTCGAAGCACGATAGCTCTTACGGCTTCAATGTTTAGCTACGTAGCTATAGGCAGATCCAGGGGTTGGAGTTATACTATAGGCATGGGAGCAATTACTTTTCTATGACTTGACAGTCTACTAATCGCTGGTTCAGCTACTGCCCTGTGTGAAGCCAGTAGTGCTATAGCTACTGTAGTATAGCAACTCAGGAATGTTTATTGCATATGGCGTCTCGCGCGCTAGCTAGTTGCTGACACTGGCTGCCCGCATTCAATAAACAAGAGGAGGCTGTATATATGGAGTGTCTCCAATAACGTACCTACCCAATATGTTGGTGTAAAAGGTCAGAAATAAGGTGGGCTGGAGCAGTGACTCAGCGTTACTCAGCATTGCATGGAAAAAAACTGCACCAGCTTGCATGTAGCTATCTGAAAAGAAATTTACGTATTATAATACGTAGCTACATCTGGCAACATGTACAGATGAAGTTTGTGAAGTAAGCACACTGCACACTGCACTATGTTTGGAATTAGGTAGGTAATTATATAGCTACATCTGGACAGGGATTTGTCACAAAGAAAGCTGCCATGGATGCACTGAGTAGCTACAGATGGAAGCCTTTCTTGCTGTGAAGTTTCTGTCTGTACTCCTTTCCTGGAAAACCTATCCAAAGCTCTTAATTACAGTACTCAGGCTTGTTCTAGTCACTGAAGCCTGCCTCACCGGGGCTTGCATCAATCTCGGAGAGTGCAAATGATGTTGAGAGGTCGGTTCATTGCAGTAAGCCACTGCAACGGCCAGGCCGGGCTAGGTTGAACAAAGGCTAATCACTGGATATTACGCCTACCAGCCTTCTACACCGAAGTGTTTCAGGAGGCTGGGGGGCCGGAGCCCTATTGATGGCAACCAGTGATCGCCCTCCCCCATTACTAGTCATCCTACAAAGATGGAAGAGCCACAGACAGCTGTTTCGCCCTGATTGGGGCTCATCAGTGTGGCGTACTGATGGAATGCAGGATGACTAGTCTGACTGAGTCTAGATGACTATGTGCTCCGGTAGGCGTAATATCCAGTGATTAGCCTTTGTTCAACCTAGCCCGGCCTGGCCGTTGCAGTGGCTTACTGCAATGAACCGACCTCTCAACAATCCCGCGCAAGTCACGCTCATGACTTAGCCTTCCCCATTAATATTCACTCTTGTTGAAACCACAAGTGTTTCACTGGTGGCGGATACAAGAGTGACTAGTCATCCTGCATTCCATCAGTACGCCACACTGATGAGCCCCAATCAGGGCGAAACAGCTGTCTGTGGCTCTTCCATCTTTGTAGGATGACTAGTAATGGGGGAGGGCGATCACTGGTTGCCATCAATAGGGCTCCGGCCCCCCAGCCTCCTGAAACACTTCGGTGTAGAAGGCTGGTAGGCGTAATATCCAGTGATTAGCCTTTGCAAATGATGTCTTTGTGTGAAAACTGCATGCATGCAGTGTTGGCTGAATGGAGTTATAAAAATGCAGTGTAACATCTTTCTTTTTCCAATGTGTAAAAGGGCCAACAGTGACATAATTTAAACTGGCTATACATATTGAATTGTTAGTTTATCTATTGCTATAGCATAACTGCTACTGTGTCTGTAGTAGCAGATGCTGTACTTTCAAGTGTAAGCATATATTCTAAGGGGAGGATCAGTAAATGACAAGTGGAGCAATATGCAAAGAACCTGGTGTGGGAGTAGTAAATAGAGCCGTTAAATTAGCTATAGGCTTTAAAATCCTGGCCCTTTAATTTCAGAATTTACCCGGGGGCTGATGCACATGGCCCCTCGAGCTCCACAACTGCCCACTTCAAATCCTACATCTGCCTCTGTGTACATACCTTGCACTGTAAATTGATTGATGCTTGCAGTATGCATGGGATTGTTGCTTGTAGTAGTTAGAAAAATCCATAATAATTTAGTAAGGTGATTGTATAATTAATTGCTGCTTGTCTGTTTAGGCTCAAGCTCCAATCCCTCATTATAGGTTGTGTTACTGCACAGTCCAACCTGAGAACAAGTTCTGATGGTGCTGACTACACGAATGGTACCTTCTATGCTCCATTTGGGTCATTAGTTACAGTGCTGTGTGAAGGAGGACTGGGGGAGAGAAGATGGTATGTAATAGGTTTTGGTGATATCCAGATGTTTTTGCCAACGGACTCAACACAAAAAGTGTACCAGAGCTCTGGGCAGTTGATTGTTGGAGACTTTCAGCAAAGTGAAGCAGAAATATTATTTTGTGAAGATGAACAGGGATCCACAGTCTTTACAAATCTTGCTGAAGGTGCATGAGCATGTTGTGCCTTGCCAGGAATTGTGGCCTACTATTAAGATGCTGCTTCATCCCTTACTCAGGTGTTGTCATCACTTCTGCTTCTGTGACATCCACAAGTATCACCGTATTCTGGGAGTTTCCTCCTCAGGGAGGCAGCAGTGGCAATAGGCAGGCATCCTGCTGCATAGTGGGGCAGCCATTCACATGCAGTAACAATAATGAAGTACAGATCAGCAACGGAAACTTCAGTGTGGGTGGACTTGAAGAGTTTACAACCTACTCATGCCTCATTTCTGGTGTATCTGCTGGCTATGAGACAACTACTCTGGGTGACAGTAAGTGCAAACATGACAAGTACATATACACTCTATTAGCTAACAAACTGACACGATGTCAACCACTTGCTTGATACAAAAGCATACTCCTTGACAACAAAAATGATTGCTAATACTTTCCCTTCTTGTTCCTTCCTCTGTCCCAGGGCCCACCTCCCCTCCAGGAGATGTACAACTGCTGCCCATTAGCTCCACCTCCTTGCGGTTGGAGTGGCAACTGCCAGTGGAGCAGGGGAGGAATGGGATCATCACGCAATACCTTGTACAGTGCATAGGTCCCAATATTGCCTCTGCTCAGTCCCCAGTGGTCCTCTCCTCACCCACATTTGACTCCCCACCATCTTACCAACAGCTTCTGACTGGGTTGACCTCCTTCACGATATATTGGTGTAGAGTAGCAGCAGCTAATGTGAATGGGACGGGACCGTTCAGTGCCTTTGCCAGTGGCACCACACCGGAGGGCTGTAAGTTGCCCAATATAAAGTGACTATATGCTGCTGCCATGCAATAATTTCTCCATGTTGTGTGGATAATGGTATGCATGCATGCATTGTTCATTCCAATGCATTTTGCAGTGCCCGGCCCTGTCTCTAATGTAAGAGCTGTACCAGTGTCTGATGAAGCAGTGCTCATCAATTGGAGTGCCCCTGAAGAAGTCAATGGAATACTCCAACATTACATCTTGGTGTACATGGAATATGACAGCTTGTCTACAGCAGTAGAGTTGATCGTCTTTCCAGCAGACACATCTCTTGGGATAAGTGGATTATGTGAGTTACTTATACTAGCATACTCCTTGCTAACAACTATGCACCCCATGCACTGTACCCTCATCTATACAGCTGTTGTATTATATACTTACCAGCATGTGTACATATAAAAGATCCTGATACGTACATAAGGGCACTTTGATTTGTAATTTCATGCAAGTTCTTGAGAGTGAATGCATGCAATGTCATTACAGTGCTCATGCACTTCCCCTCTGCAGCTGCTGGTGTACCATACAGTGCAGTGGTGTATGCAGTGAATGGTGCAGGAAGAGGTGCTGAGAGTGAACGAGTGACTTTCTTCTCCAAAGAACTTGGTAAGGTCTTCCCTTGGCCACATGCCCTACATGTGACCAGGTTAACTCAGCTAGCACAGCTTTAATTGTACATATACAGTGGTTTGGGGTGTTGTGTTACAACAACAGTACTGAAACGCATGCAGATTCTTGCACGTGCTTCCATTGTAAACTGATATCATCCCACACCCAGGGCCATTCACCATTCCACCTCTACATTTACATGATCAGAAACCCCAAACCACTGTATGCATACATATTGTACCACTGCCACATGTGTTTTGCATGCAGCACCCAGTGTGGCTGTTTCTGGTGTGGACGTCACTCGTCAGAATTACACTAAAATGGAGGTAAGGTGGACCGAGTTGTCACTCCGTGAGGCTCGAGGCTATCCAGTGTACACAGTCCTGTATGAGCCCAGCTCAGGGTCTGTAGAGGGAGTGGGTACCAGTCGGCAGGAAGTTGGTACGAGAGTTGCAATGCAGCCCCCAGTGATCATCAGTGGACTGGACCCTGGCACAACGTACACAGTGCAAGTCAGGGTGGACACAATTGAAACAGTAGCCAATGGAAGTGGACCACTCAGCAGAAGGGGTAAGTCTCCAGTGCAAACATATGCATTGACGTAGTGTGATGAAGTGTTGAGACGAGATCGTATATACATTCATAGCTGCCTCCCACCACCCACCCCTCTTATCTCTCTACCTTCAGTGACTGTCACAGCTCGTCTATCCACAACTCCTCCTGACAGCTCAGTTGTAGGAGCAGCTGTTGGTGTAGTGCTCGTAGTGGTTGCCATGGTAACTGTGGTTGGGACAGTTGCATTGGTATTGTTGTACAGAAAGTACGTAATAATTAAGTAACCAGAATATTTCAAATCTACTTCTTACGGCTACCTGCTCCTTTTGTCTATAGGTATAGGGCAAGGAAACGAGATCCTTCTAAACCTGATGACACTGCTCAGGACTATGTGACAGAGGACCCTCATCTTGAAGTGCCTCTCCATCCCAACCCCGCTTACATAACTATGGACAGTGCAGTTGATGCCCTACAGCCGCACGCTCCTGGTAGTCATGGTAGCCATGACTATGAAAATGTTTCCATCCGTGCTATGCACAACATGTAGCAGTGTGTTGTAATAGCATGCATGCAATAGTCACGTAGACACACCTCCCTTTAACCACACCAGGACCAAGTCACAGAGGACACTCATGAAATGCCTATCCATCCCAACCCAGCTTACTTCACTGTAAACATTGATGCCCTACAGCTGCACACCACTGGTAGTCATGACAGCCATGACTATGAAGATGTGTCCAAGTGTATGAACATGTAACAGTGTGCTGTATTTGTATAATTTTATACATAAAGCACAACAAGTATATGCACTGTGCATAAAGAAGAGACATTGATTTGCGGTGCATGACCGATAAGACAGCATATTGCTGTGCAGCACTAAGCCTAACACAGGCTGTGTGAATAATGCTGTTTGACAAACAAAGTGCTGCAGATGTACAGTGCTATATGCATAATTCATGGCTGTAAAGCTACTACTGTTATACCATTCCTACTGCACGGAGCCAAATCTTTACTGCAGACATGACATACATTGCATCGTGCAGAATTATCTGTGTACAGCAGCAGCATGGTATTGTGAACCACAGGACCCCGAACAGCTTCATTCAACACAACGATATACACAATCTAAATCAGAATGGTCCAAGACCATCTCTGCATCTCTTCATATACAATGGCCAATCCCAAGATTATACTCGTCATTATATTGGGCGCATCAAAGTTTTATTGCATAAGTTAGTAAGTGTAAGCGTAAGTTTTATTTTTATTGCAGATGTTTCCCATGCAGGAAAAGTCAATCAGTTGGACACATAGCTAGCTAGACACCTTTGGTTACACAAACTAGCTCTGCAAACATCGTAGGCATGCGATAAGCAGTAAGCACGCAGACTGCGATTTGAGGAGTGCATAACTGGTTGGGGGGGGGGGGGGGGGGGGGGGCTGGGGGAGAGGGGCTGGCATAGAAGACTAGGTACACACGCAATTTTTTCCACATGACAGTCATGGGTAATTTGCCCCTAAAATGGTTCCCCAGTCCACATAGTGCAAAATATATAAACCCACCGTGTCAAATGAAAATAAGTACCCCATATAGGTAACCCAGCCAACAGTAACAGAATTGTTTCGCACCCATCAGATTGAGACTGTAATGGTGTGCCATGACCCCTAGCTGCATGTGAGCCTCTTTATATGTAAACTGATTTAGCAATGTGTCTTACAGCCTTTCAACTGTGCACGGTCGGGTACTTTGGTGAAACTGAAAGAAAACAACAAGGAGAGATGAGGACTCAATGGTGAATCTTATCATGTTGCACCACAGTGCGTTACTTTCACTATAATAATGCTTGTTTGTGTGTCCCTATATATATGTGCACGTGTCTGACATGTGCAGGGTCAATTGTAGCTTCATACTCAGGCCATCTGTGGATAATTATTGATGGCATACAATTAATGAAATGGCCTGGGTGCAATCGAGGCTATATAGAGCAATTGAAATGAACTGAAGTGAAATCAACTGCCATTTGCATGAGCGATTGCTGCTGACTTGCACAGCGAGTGGCTGTGGACAGAGCAGTGTTCTCCTAGCCAATAAGCAGCAGTAGTGCATGGTTAGTAGCAATGTGGCATCAATCCGAAATGGATTCATTAGTAACCAGTTGCAGTCGAGTAAACCAAACTAAACTGTAAATGTCTTCAGATGGTCTGAGGCAGAGATTTTGAGAATCCCCAGCATGAATTCACAATATTGGAGGATCACATTACAAATGAGTGTATATAACATGCCAAGCTCAGACTGAGGTGACTGTGTACCCACATTCAGACACAAATGTCCATGTAAAGGTGCCTGGAAAGTGTGCATGTAAACATACGATATGCATGCATACAGTGAAGGGTGATGCAGGAGAAAACAAAAAGAAAGAAATATATGGTAAGAAGCAGTCCAATGATAAATGTTTATAAGCCACAAGCTTAACAGAAAATTAGACAGTTTTTCCTGCTGACTATATATAGTGCTTAATAACAATAGGACATGGTCAGGAGACTAGGAAATCCCTTGGCAAGAACATCTGCGAATTGCCAGGCAAGCAATTCTGAGAATATATACACACCCATACAAGTAACCCCATATATATGATTTCCGGGAGATCACAAAAAATCCCCAGGCCTCACTAATGATCCTCGTCGCACCTTATATAGCTCGACGGACAGCTGACTCAGATCGAAGAGCCAGAGCTAGTGCCGCGTTGGCAGGCCGTAAACGGAAAGCTATATACCACCGGAAACGTAGCATGAAGTCGATGCAACAGAGGTCTAAATCGCCAAAAGTAAGCTGACTCGAATCCGTTCACGTGTTTCTTCCTTACTCCGAAGCGGCTACAGCCTATACTCAATCAGGTTTGCCCGCGCCTGTGGTTACATAGCTACCATGCCTCCTGGGAGTCGATGCTTCACGCTTATTGCCACGACAGTACTCCTCGGTTAGTGACACATCCCCCATCGCTTATCATCGCACGTATATATAAGTGTTTTAATTAGGATGAATTCATTATTCCGTGATCACAATTCACTGTATGATGTCTACCTACGGTTGAATCAGCTATTCCATGCACGTTCAAACGGATTGTTGGGCACAGATGTATAGATAGACACATTGGATTGCTCTTCTCTTTCCACAATCCTTAGTCACAGGACTAAGTGTGCACGCCTTTGGTTGATCCCTCATTTCAAGGTTTAGCAGTACAGTTGGGGAGACCTATACTATACTCTCCGGTCAGTTCCTCAGTGGATGCTTGTCCTGCCTAATTCCTCACTGCAGGATTCCATAGTGCACAGTCCAACCTGATGATATCTTCTGGTGGTGCTGACTACACGAATGGTACCTTCTATGCTCCATTTGGGTCATCAATAACGGTGCTTTGTGAAGGCGGATTGGGAGAGAAAAGATGGTATGTAGTAGGTTTTGGTGGTATCCAGGTGTTTTTGCCAACAGACTCAACACAAGACGTGTACCAGAGCTCTGGGCAGTTGATTGTTGGAGACTTTCAGCAAAGTGAAGAAGAACAAGTATTTTGTGAAGATGAACAGGGGTCCACAGTCTATACAAATCTTGCTGAAAGTGCATTAGCATGTTGTGCCTTGCCAGGAATTGTGGCCTACTATTAAGATGCTGCTTCATCCCTTACACAGGTGTCATCATCACTTCTGCTTCTGTGACGTCTACAAGTATCACTGTGTTCTGGGAGCTTCCTTCTCGGGGAGGCAGCAGTGACAAGGGGGTATTGCTTGGGTCTTGCTGCATGGTGAAGCAGCCGAACAATTGTGGGAACAACAATGAAGTGAAGATCAGTGATGGAAACTTCAGTGTGGATGGACTTGAAGAGTTTACAAGTTACTCGTGCTACATTCCTGCTTTCTCTGTTGCCTATGTAGCAGCTACTCTGAGTGGCAGTAAGTGCATTGCACAACATGCGAGTATAGATTAGCACATGCATGCACATCAATTAACCATGTGCATCTGCTTGGGTAATCTTCTTCCATCAATGTGTTTCCAGTTATTAAAATCCTGTCCTCTCCATCCTCCTCCTGTCCCTCTCTTTCTCCCATCCAATCTGTCCTCCTCCCCTCCCTATCCCTCCTCCCTTCCCCCTCTCCCTCCTCTGTCCCAGGACCCACCTCCCCTCCAGGAGATGTACAACTGCTGCCCATTAGCTCCACCTCCTTGCGGTTGGAGTGGGGACTGCCAGTGGAGCAGGGGAGAAATGGGATCATCACACAATACATTGTAGAGTGCACGGGTATTGCCTCCGTTCAGTCCCCAGTGGTCCTCTCCTCGCCCACATTCAACACCCCACCATACCACCAACAGCTACTGACTGGGTTGGCCTCCTTCACTGAGTATTCGTGTAGAGTAGCAGCAGCTAATGTGAATGGGACGGGACCGTTCAGTGCCTTGGCCAGTAGCACAACACTGGAAGGCTGTAGGTTGGACCATTTGCTGCATGCCATAACTAATATATGTACAGTCTTAATTTCACTGTATACATTCATCTTTGCAGTACCTGGGCCTGTCTCCAATGTCAGGACTTCACGAGTGTCTGATGAAGCAGTGTTTATCAATTGGAGTACCCCTAAAGTAGTCAATGGTATACTCCGGCGATACATCCTGGTGTACGGGGAATACAACCGCTCGTCAACAGCAGAGGTTGAGTTGAATGTCACTCAACCAGACACATCTCTTGGGATAAATGGACTGTGTGAGTTACCCACCCATGCATTGTATACATACACCACCATCCCTATATAGACAGTACTACTGTGCTGTCTGATACTCTCATGTATATATACAACTCTAATGAATTAGGACTGTATGTGTGTAAATGCATGCATGATCCTTGTACACAAGGCTAGCTCTTTGTAATGTCAATTAAGCTCTTGGTAGTGAATCTATATTATAGTGATCGATTGAATGCATGCAATGTCATTACATGCAGTGTTCATGCACTTCCCCCTCTGCAGCTGCTGGTGTACCCTACAGTGCAGTGGTGTATGCAGTGAATGGTGCAGGAAGAGGTGCTGAGAGTGAACAAGTGACTTTCTTTGCCAAAGAGCTTAGTAAGTTACATTGTTAGCAATTTTGAGCAGCACACGCAGGCATTCTATCATTATTAATAGTATGTCTTGCATGCAGGACCCACAAGGGCAGTGCTGAATGTAGCTGTCATTCGTGTGAGTGACAGTGAGATGGAAGTGAGGTGGACAGAGTTGTCTCTCCGTGAGGCTCGAGGCTATCCAGTGTACACAGTCCTGTATGAGCCCAGCTCGGGGTCTGTAGGGGAAGTGGGTACCAGTCGGCAGGAAGTTGGTGTGAGAGTTGCAATGCAGCCCCCAGTGATCATCAGTGGACTGGACCCTGGCACAACGTACACAGTGCAAGTCAGGGTGGACACAAATGAAACAGTATCCAATGGAAGCGGACCACTCAGTGAAAGAAGTAAGCCTACAGCTATATGCAGTGCAAGAAGTTTTAGTGAAGCACTGGAATTGCATATGCATACTATATAATGTAGCTGAACACCTTCCATGCACCTCTCCCCTCTCTTCCCCCTTAGCAACAACCCTTCTATTCACACACTCTACCTCCCCCTCCATCATTCCTGTCTTGGGAGCATCTGTTGGTGTAGTGGCAGCAGTGTTGTTGGTTGTCATGGTGATTGTGGTTGCGGCAGTTGTCTCAAGATTGTTATGGAGAAGGTAGGGCCTAGCCTTAATGACGCAAACAGATTGCTTTGAGATATAGCGCTTGTTCTGCTTTGTTGCATGCAGGTCACGGAAGTATGGCCCTTCTACACGTGATGCTGCTGCTCCGGACTATGTGAATGTTACACACAATGTATAACAGGGTCATTGCTGCAGTGCAAGTTATCATGTAATTACATATAACATACAAACAACATGCACTAGGCAGTTGCAAGAGGAGAGCGCCCCCTTGCAGTGGTATACATACACCTAGTATAGGCTGTAATATATTATAATGAATTGAAGAATTTACTGCATGGAATTGGACATTGTTATATACAGCAATATCTACAGTCCCTTACTGCATGAGGCATTGAATGGGAGAGTGTACATGATCAGAGCTTCCTTCTTCCTCGGTTAGCCATTGCCAGCTTTCTCTCCAACTCGGCTATTGTCTGCTTCAGAGCAGAGACCTCCCTCATTGACTCCTGCTTCATGTGTTGAAGTTTCTGCAAGCATGTAATCAGACAATTATGTGTTGTACAGCAAGATATGCAACCACAAATTCAATGGTTGTAGTGCATTCTGTTTGCATATCTGAACACGTGGTTAGAGATGCAGGGTATAGTGTAGGCTTGGTAGGACACACAGTACATATGATGGATGCACATAGACATTCAAGCTCATCAGCAATGTTTCAAGTGCAAACCAGTTCACTGTGCCCATGCATCTGTCTCTCATAACCAGCCCTCTTTCGTCACCTCCATCTGAATACTATAGGTGTCATCACCTCCTGATGACAAGCATCATTATACATACAAACATGGAGGTGATGAAAGTGGGCTGCCTGGGTTCAAGGCACAGCAGTGTGGTATTCATATGCTTTGTATAGCATGCCATGTTACACTGGTATACATGAACTAAGTTAAAGGTACCTTCCTGAAGATGTCACTGTTGGTAGAGGCCCCAGGACCAGAAGAGTACATTCCAGCCTGCACATTCTGTTTCTGCAGTTGTAGGACTTTAGAGTCGTGCTGCTCACATGTGTGCATGCAGTATATAGGGAAAGCATAAAGAACCACCCTATATGCATATATAACACTGTACATTGGACCTATACTTTATCCATGCAGCAAGTGCAGTATGACTTTGTTGTGCATGTAGAGTGTATGCGTGTGTATTCGTACTTCCAGCCTCAGCTTCACCAGCTCCGTGTGTTTCTCACGCTCCACATCAGACAGCCTCTTCTGAAGCTGTTTGACTTCATTTGTCTTGTCCTGCAGCAACCTCTGCATAACTTCCACCTCCTGACGACCTAACACCAGATCAGTGTCAGAAATGCATATGCATAACATTGCACAGCACTGAACACAGCTGTACATAAATGGTTTACACAAACAGTCAACATGGATGGAGTCTGTCGTACATGTAGTAAAGCCGTCTCCCACATCAACCCCCCCCCCCCTGCACACATACACAGTCGTCATAGGCCTACTTTGTTGCTGAGCTGCCTCTTGGACCATGGCCACCTCCTTCCAGTGTGCTTCCCTTGCAGCCTCCAAGTCACTCATGGCCTCCTTGATCTGATGGTGGTGCCTGTCCTCCATCTGCTGCAAGGTGTGCTGAGACTCACTGAGCTGCTTCTTCAGGAGCTCATTCTCATCTACATCATGCACACATGAGGTATAGTGCATGCATGGGCCATGGAAGGGGAACAAAGTGATACTGATAGACTATAACGAAGTTTTGAAGAGAAAAACAATTTTTTACTGATGGATCTTTGTACAAGAGGTCCCACGTGAAACCTCTTCCATTTGAACTGCTTGCAAACCCTTAATATGGCATGCAGCTGGACTGGACTGTAACAGAGGGCTACTATCTTAACTGCACAGATTCTGCGTCAGTGTACTAGTGGCAGATGCAGCAGACTCCATAATATGATAGCTACTGGAGTTGATCGAATGCATGCGCAGCACCTTCCAAGTTGCACCTCCTTGACAAAGCATCTTGGAGCTTTTCCACCATGGTCAGATACTCTGCAGATACTGATGGAGAAATAACATGAAAAGACCAGAAGTTGGGTCAGAACAGAAAGGGACTCCCTAGTAGCTAGCTAGACCAGCCAAAATGCCCTACCGTTTACAAAATTAAAGCCACACACCATTCTGAGCCTCTGTCTGAGCGCGCTTGTACTCTTGGCATTGTCTGTCAAGAGTCTTGACCTTCAACTGAAGTTCGGCATTGTCATGCATCAAATCCACGGTTTTCTGCAGAAATACAAATAGCAAACATTCAATAATTTGATAGCATGGCAAGCTGAGCCAGCTAGTGTTATGCATGAAAGTGAAACAGTCAACACTTCACTCCATGAACCATGCAGAGACCCCAGCGAAGAATAGTAATCTAACTTGCTCCCATGCCGAGAATTCCTGAAGTACTCGCTCCAAGTCCACATAACCTTTCGTGTCCATTTTTAATAAACCGCGCTCTGGTGTCACGTGCCGAGTTCAGCGAATGAAATGCTGGTTACTGTGGTTTCGCAAAAATGGACACAGTGGGGGGTGCACACATACCGTAATACTGTTCCTTTTCCGATCATGCCTTTAGTTTGGACACTATGAGAAGATGCATCATACAGAAGGAGCATCGTTTCTTTACCTTTCTACAATCTGAGCTCGAATTGTGCATTTATTCTGTATAAGGGGCGTGTCTCTGTATTGGCAAAGTATACATTAATACGATTACTACATGTGATAACTGCTGGTCGCTCCCATCATGGACGATCCTCCAGCCGTGGAGGAGCTGAAGCGCGAAAATGACGCCATGCGGAAGCACATTCTAGAGCTGAAAGAAGATGTTGAGGCCAAAACGAGATCGCTGCAAATGGAGCGTGAAGCCCGCGTCTCTGTAGTGCGAGAGACGAGAGAAGAGGAGCGAGCAAAGATCAGAGCTGAAATGGAAGAATTGAAGCTGAAGATGACATCAGAGCATTCGAGGGAGGTGGACGAAATTCGTGAGGAGACCATGCTGAGGGCTAAGCAAGAAATGGAGAAGTACCAGCAGATGAAGGACAAGGAGGTCGAAACTAAACTCCGTCAATTACAGGGGAAAACGGAATCAAGTATCACCGTTGAACGGAAGGTCGAGATAGCCAAAGAAGAACTGGCGTCGAAGCACGAGGTAGAGATGAAGAAGCTGCATGCGACCATTTTTGAGTTAAACAGGACAAGGGAGGATATGAAGGAACGGATGGAGAGTGCCATTGCAGCAGACAGGGAAAAGGCGGAGGAGATTAGGCGTCTAAGGGACGAGCATGAGAAGGAAATGAGGAAGGCGTCCCAGGAGTCTCGCGCAGACAACAAGAAACAGGTAGGGGTGAGGGTAGATACCAGTCTTGTGTTAGTCTGAGATGTGTGTATTAGTGTGTGTAGTCTTATTCCATTATCTCTTAGGAGAATAGCAAGGATACTGTTGTGAGCCTATTGTGTTTCATTAATAGTACATTTCTTTCCGTTACTACATCTTTGTTTTCTGTGCAGGTTGAGGAAATCAAAGAGCTTCAACGGAAGCTGTCTGCAAAGGAGCGAGAGCTCATCTCTATCCAGGAGAAGAATGCTCGTGTTGAGATGGAGAAAGAACAGCTTGATGACAAACTGAAGCGAATTAAAGAAGCAGAAGCTTGGGAGAAGATGAGCCCGAGGAGCAGTGTCACCGGAGAGCCCTTCTCTCCTTTTGTAAGTGAAGCTGCTAAGGGTGTGCATTAATTTAATGTCCTTCTGTTATATAGTAGGTGCATGAAAATGCTTGTCCTATGTCAATCCCCATCACTTATAACAGTTGCTGGAAAGTCTTCTGTCTTTGCTGCATTCTTACAATGTGCATTGAACAAAGTAATGTCTTGTGCAGGGTCGCAAGTATTCTGACCACGAGAAAGAAGTCTTGGTTCGCAACAGTGAGCTGAGCTACTTGGCACGATCGCTGCAAGAGAAGAACAAGGCTTTGGAGGAGGAAAAGAAGCAATTTGTGAGGCCCTCTACTTCATGCAGGCATATTTGCTGACAAGAGACTTGACTGGTGATAGATGTCCTTGATCCATGATATCTGTCTGTCTGTGTGTCGATGCATCTGTCTGTGTGTGTGTGTGTGTGTGTGTGTGTGTGTGTGTGTGTGTGTGTGTGTGTGTGTGTGTGTGTGTGTGTGTGTGTGTGTGTGTGTGTGTGTGTGTGTGTGTGTGTGTGTGTGTGTGTGTGTGTTAAGCATGCCAAATGTCTTGAATGTATAAGAGCAGCTTGTTGTAGTAGTGTGTGTATGTGTTACGTATGTGTGAAGTGCCTTAATGAAGGCTCCCCTCACTTCTATCCTTCTCTGATTCCTGATTCCAGCGTGAACGTGCAGAGAGTGCCGAACTCTTCAACAAACCCCTTCAAGACAAGGTGGAGAAACTACTGAAGAAGATAGATCAATTCACAGCAACCAAATCTGCTATGGAGAAGAAGATTGCAGCACTCAGCAAAGAAAGCGTAGACCTGGTAAGTCAACTAGCCATGCACAGTCCACCTCATGGCCCTGCATGTGCGCTATAAGTTAATATTGTATGCATAGACTGGTGTGTGTGTGTGTGTGTGTGTGCGCGCGCGTGTGTGTGTGTGTGTGTGTGCGCGTGTGTGTGTGTGTGTGTGTGTGTGTGTTTGTGTGTGTGTGTGTGTGTGTGTGTGTGTGTGTGCATGCGACATGGATATGTGGTTGATGTCAATCTTCTTCATTGTTGCAGCATATCTCTGTAATGTGTAGGCTAGGGTCATTCACCCTGTCTTTCCTTCACCTTTCCCTGGCTTAGAGATCCTCCAAGCAGGAGATGGAAGGAGAAGTCGAGCGACAGAAGCGCACCTTCCAGCGTCAGTTGGCGGAAGCAAGGACACGCAATACCAGTGTGACACAAATGAAAAGTGAACTCCTTTCAGCTGAAGCCAAGATTGAAGAACTGACCAAAGAGAAGCAGAAACTCAAGGAAGTTAACCAGGTGGGATAGGGGGTAGTCTAGACACCTGTCTGGTAGGGTTGGGGCAGTCTAGACACCTGTCTGGTAAGGTTGGGAGCTGTCTAGACACCTGTCTGGTAAGGTTGGGGGCTGTCTAGACACCTGTCTGGTAAGGTTGGGGGCTGTCTACACACCTGTCTGGTAGGGTTGGGAATTGTCTAAACACCTGTCTGGTAGGATTGGGGCTGTCTAGACACCTGTCTGGTAGGGTTGGGGGTTGTCTAGCTGGAGATCCTCTCCCTTGTAGGGCAAGATAGAGAGGGTCTAGCAAGCTAGACATACTGGGGCAGCGTATGGTCAGTCTGTCTGTCCATCGCGTGTGTATTAACTGATGTTACCTTCGCTTTGAACTGTGCTTGCTTCACTTCTTTTCATTCCATTCCCACGACATTCATTCTTCTTCTCACCTACTCATGCAGAGAAGGACTAAGGACCTGGGTAGGCTTAGAAAGGAGCTGGATGGAGTGAAGAGGCAGCGCAATAGCTTGGCAGAACGCTCACAGTTAGAAACACCTCCATCTCCCGCTCTTTCCAGAGATGATAATGAATATGAAGAAAGAAGTGTAAGCCTGCCTTCTCTAACAGAAGGTGATGGGCAGTCTGATGGGAGGGACGAGGAGCTTGTCACAGCACCGCACATGGCAGCACCTGAAGAAGAAAAGCCACAGGAGCCCCAGAGCCCTATTCCTCAAGAGGATTCAAAGGTTGCAGGGCAAGACAGCAGGGGAGAGCCGTCCGAAGCTGAGAAGCTACAAGCCCGTGTTGACGAACTGGAGTACTTCATCATGGAGCAGGATGAGGTGAAGAGGAGGATGAAGGAGCGGTACGAGAAGGAAGCTGAACAGGCCAGGCTGGAGCAGGATGCCCTTAAAGAAGAGCTGCAGCGGAGGTGCGTCTGTGTTGTGCATTGGTTCTTCAACTTACTGAATGAATCCGTCAACTGCTTTTATACAGCCTCGATTTTTGATGTGCAGCTCTAGTGCATTGAATGCATGATGGAGCAAAGTCAGTTGCTAGCACAAGCTTCTCATTATCGTGGGGGGGGGGGGGGGGGGAAGAAATCCTCACTCACTAATTAGAAATTGGGGCTTGCTGCTTGACTAGATGAAGAGTAGAGGCACTCTGACCCAATGTCTAGCCTTTTCAGAGTCCCCTCTCATAGCGTCTATCACACTGTAACACTGATCTTCACAATATGGGAAATATTTTGAAATGCGTACAATGTCATACTAAGGTTGGGACTACATATTTAATTCAGACTTATATCGCTTCATCGATAGTTGTTGTGTACTAAATTATGCAGTGATGGTTGTAGGTATCAAGGTCCTTAGACCCTTTCTGTGTTCCTAGTTTGTTTTTGTTTACATACGCATACTGGCATGTTTACTGGCTGCAATTTATTTAATGCACCTACACATTGCGCTGTTGCAGGGAAACAGAGGCCGCAGGTGGTGGGGATGATGGGGAACGTAGCTTGGATTTGCAGCATGAGGCTGAAGCAGAAGAGCTGAAGACTCAGTTGTCTGCTCTCCAGGGTATCGTGGCTGAGAGAGAGGAAACGCTGGAAAAATATCAAAAGCTGATTGTGATTTTGAAAGCACGGTTGCAGGAAGCTTCAGGCAGCTCTTCCACTTCCTCGTCCTTCCCTGAGCCTGATCAGCTAGACAGCTACATCAGCGACCTTGAGGAAAGCGAAACGAAGCTGCGTGAAATTTACGAGGAGTTGTTGAACAAGCCCCTCTTCTTGGCCAAAGAGAACCAGCGCCTGGTGGAAGAGCTCCAAGAGGCAAGGGAGGCAGAAGAAGAATTGAATGAAGATTGCAATCAAATGGAAGAGAAACTGAACACAGTGGAAGCAGAGAAGGAGGAGAAGATTGAAGAGTTGAATGAACTGCATAAGTGGTTGGAAGACAACCAGCCAGCCCTTTTGGAGCTTGAAAACGTGAAGGAGGACCTTGGCACTGCACGCAAGCGCGTTGAAGACCTAGAAGGGATGCAGGAAGACCTACTTAACAAGCTTGAAGAACAGGCTGCTTTGGATGTTCCTCCTGCTATTCCACCTAAGCCACGAAGCAGACGCACCAGCAGAAGAGAATCGGAGCTCATGCGCCAGTCTGGCACAAAGGCAATTGAGCGCTCAATCACGGTAGTGGAGCATGTACAGGCCACCATTCTTGAGCTTCGTGAGAAAATGCTTCTGACAGGTGTCATGACGGAAGATGGAACAATCACACCAGAGGTGGGGGAACCTATGAGTGTGCAAGATCAAGGAACAGCTACTGAGGGGGCAGGAGAGAGTGGAGATGAGGCCAAAGTGGAGGTCAAGGAAACCGCTCAGATCGACATTGGCGCCGAAATGACTAACATTACAGAGCAGCTTGCCCAGGAGCTGCAGAGTCTCATGCAGATCAAAGAGGATGTAGCAGAGGGAAAACCCCCTCCTCCTATTGTTGAGGAGATGATGACAACCACTACAGATGTCCTTGTTGAATCTGGTTTGCCACCGAGTGAAACAGATGAAGCACAGGAAGATGTGGATGCCGATACCTCAAAGCTCGGTTCAGATTTGGAAGCGCATCCTAGTGAGTACGAGATGCCCTGCGAAACTGCCCCCAAACAGAAACCATCCTCTGCTCCAACCGGTGATGGCCTTGACCACGATTATGCAGAGGTGGCTGAGAGGCAGCCAAATGTGTCTGGAGATTATGAGGCTGTAGAGTTTGAGCGCAAGTTGAAGAAAGATTTAACCACTACAGCAGGTAAGCCAGCTAGCTGTATAGATCCTCCAATCTACTACGGATGCTTCAGTTACTACCACGGGTACTACAGCACCCACTTTGGGTACTACAATTTTTACAATACAGTTCTACAATTGCTAGACACTATCGTATATTCCTCCTCGTTTCTTTCAAGGTGAGGTGGAAGTTGAGCCAATGACTGAAGAGGAGCCTAAATTGGTGTGGTCTTCCCCTCAGAACTTTGAATCATTTGAGAAGGAGTTGGAAGAGCTTCGTGAGAGTGTGCGCGAGAAGGTTAGGGAAAAGGAGGGGACATGAAGAGGTAGATGACGGCCATTGACTGTTATTGTGTATTGCCTGGCAGCCACTGTTGGGGTAAAGTTCCACTTGATCATGCCTTGCACCTCACAATTCCAAATATGGTAACATCAGTGTTGGATCTATTGTATGATTTTGCTACTCAGTCACGCCAACACCTGGCTAACGTGCTGGAGTTTTGTAGCTGATAAGACCTCCATGATCAGTATGTCCTACTGTACCTTGTTGGCTGCTACGTATCTGCTCACATGCACACATACTGTAGTGCCCGAGACCTTTGCACGAGCCTCTGACGCAGTGTGTCTCACTCAGACCTGCTTATCCCTTAGTAGCATTGTGCAGATGTGTCATTCTTCATTTCTTCCTCTTGTTGTATGCCATCTTCAATTTGCCTTCAGGAGGAGCAGCTGAAATTGTTTGAGGAACGTGAACAGAATGTTGTCGCAGAGCTTGCCACCCTTGCACCGGAGAACGAAAGGATGAAGGCCAAATTGAGCGAACTGGAGGAGAGAGAAGCTGCTATGACCAACACTATAGTTGCCTATGAAGGGCAACTGAAGGACTACCAGCGCTGCCTAAGTGAGCTGAACAACAAGATGGATTCTGCTGATGTTGAGAAGCAGCGGCTAGAGAGCGACAAGTTCGATCTTCAGACTAAACTGGGAGAGAAGGAAGAGCTTCTTGGGGACTGCACACAGTTGGTGCCTACTCTTCACAAGAAGATAGAGAAACTGGTGACAGAGGGAGAAACGTGGAAGAGCCAGTACAATACCCTTCTGGAGCAGGTGGGTTGACAGTGTGTGCACGTGTGTGTGTGTGTGTGTGTGTGTGTGTGTGTATGTGTGTGTATGTGTGTGTGTGTGTGTGTGTGTGTGTGTGTGTGTGTGTGTGTGTGTGTGTGTGTGTGTGTGTGTGTGTGTGTGTGTGTGTGTGTGCATGTGTGTGTGTGTGTGTGCGTCTGTACATACTGATTGTTAGAAGAAGAATGGAACACTCTCTTTGCAGCAAGCAATCCTCATCTTCTTCCAAAAAGGACCAATTACAGTAGATTGCAATTAATCTGTTAGAATTAAATCAACATGTTCTGTGTATATGGATTTTTCCTCACCCTACCTCAGTTGCCTGATCTGACAGACACCAGCGACAAGGAGAGGGCTGAGGAGCTGGAGAGGGAGT
This sequence comes from Ianthella basta, assembly GCA_964019415.1. Classification (NCBI taxonomy): domain Eukaryota; kingdom Metazoa; phylum Porifera; class Demospongiae; order Verongiida; family Ianthellidae; genus Ianthella; species Ianthella basta. Next base: position 7,041,811 of record OZ025877.1, on the reverse strand, counting down.
TGGAGATATGGAAGGAGAAGTTTGAGGAGCTGTCACAAAAGGTGTGCTGAAGTGTTGGAGGTGGGGGTGAGGGTGGTGTAGATGTGAGTGTGCATGTGCAGCTCTCATTCATGTAACATTTGTTGGTGCATTCAGTAACTAGCATCAGTGCTCTTACAAATCCTATTCATACTGATTTACATGTGTAATGTATTCAAGCTGTGCCTAACTCCTTCTTCTCTTCCTCTTCCTCCTCATCTCCCTCCCTCTCTTCCTATTCCTTGACCTCTTCCCCTCCTCCTCCTACCTTCTCCTATCCACCCAGGCTGCTACAGTTAACAAGGAGCTGTTGGCCAAGCTACAGTCACGGACGGCTCATCTCCAGAAGGAACTGGACCAGAGAGCAGAAGAGATAGTGCAGTTGCGTGCACAGCTCAATCCAGCCGACGCTGATTTGGCCAAGGAGAGAAGCATTAGAGGCTCCAGGGTCTTTGTAGCCCTTTTTGACTACGACCCTGCCATCATGTGTCACACTGGACACCCGGAGAGGGAGCTTGAATTCATGGAAGGAGATATTCTCGAGGTTCTGGGAGAAATGGATGAAAGTGGTTTCTACCATGCTGCCTTGAACAGTGCATCTGGTCTTGTCCCAGTCAACTTTGTGGAGGAGGTAGACGTGAGGGATCCATTGGCTCGGAGTCGGCTTTACAACCAACGCCTATGTCCCGTGGAGGTTGATCGCAACATTGCTTCTCCAACGTCTCTCATTGAGGAAGTAGTCGATGAAGGGGAAGATTTCCTTGTCTCTTTCACAGGCTTACCATCTGGAGCAAGTCCTGACGGTCCCGCCTCCTTTGCTGTTGCCCCAGGCAACAAGCCCCAGCCACCCAGGCAGGTGAAAGTAGTAGATGCATTTCCAAATGGGATTACAGTGTCATGGCAACCACCTCCCAAAGATCATCATGGCAACATTCAAATCAGTGGCTACCTAATTGCAGTTGGTGATGGCAAAGCAAAGCATGTTCCTGGCTACACTACCACCATGGTAAGTTGTGTTGCCTAAGAAACCAGCAGGTGTGATGTCAGTACTGGGATAAGCTAAGTAGTCACAGGCGTTAACTAGTCTTGCACAAGCAAGCTGCCATTTTGGTGTGACTCCACCTCCAGAAGAGACATCTTTTGTCGAGGCTGAGTCACAGTGAATTTGAAGGTGTGGCTGTGCAGACTAAGTGTTAACAGTGTCCCAGGTCCCCATACCTCTATTTTTGAGGAATTATTTTCAAAAATTGCATGTAACTGCATTTTAACCAGCCCCAATAATTTCTTTGTGAATGTCTACCTAATTTATGTGTGTGTGTGTGCTTTTAACCCTCTTCCATAGGCTGTGCACATATACTCAGCCATGACTTCACCTCAGCCTTGTGCTGTATTTTACATATTGTCCCCAAAAGTGTGTTGTAACTGCTACCTGCACTTCATGCACCTCGATTCACCCACCAAATCATTTGCCCGCTCTAACACAGTTGAGCATCCCCAGCACCAACTACAATGATCTATCCTCTATGAGGCTCTGCACCGTCACCAAGGAAGGCACAAAATCGGACTGGGTCACAGTGTCTGTGGGACATGGGACCCTGCCCTTCCCTGCTCAATTGCAAGGGCCTCCCCTCTCAGGTTCGTACGCTCAGGGAAGCCTGTATGACTCCCTCAAGCTGGGCCAGTCAGCTGGAACGGTTAGTTGACTTCAGTTGCTCTCTGCTTCAATTGAGTTGTGTGAGAGTTATTGAATAAGTTTTAATATTTCTTCTACACTGCAGAGTTCCTTCCAGGATGACGTACCTATTGCACCAGAGCCATTGCCAGCTGCCAATTTGGTAAGCGCTTTGAGCCTAAGGTCTAGTGAAAGGGCAGGCCAAGTCATGCACAAGCAACACACACAGCGAGAGAGAGAGTGAGAGAGAAACGAACACGCATCACACACAGACAGACACGTACCCATACAAATGTACCCCCCCCCCCCCACCCACACACAATGTGCATGAGAATGGCTTTTTCTGTACATTGTCAGCTCAGACAGTGTCAGGATGACTGCTTCAGGTGGCACCCCCTCCCTCCCTCTCCCACCCCCTCCCTCTCCCACCCCCTCCCTCTTTCACCCCTCCCTCTCCCACCCCCTCCCTCCCTCCCTCTCCCACCCCTCCCCATCTCCCTCCTCCCCCTCCCAATACAGTATGTTGTCCTGTATGGCTATGATCCTCAGACATCATCCCCTAATGATGATCCCAGTGACGAGCTGTCACTGACCGCAGGTGACACTGTCACTGTCTTGGAAGACATCAGAGATGACGGATTTGTCAAAGCAAAAGTAAGGCCCCTACATTCACAAATAGCATGCAACTGTAGCACATTGATTACAGCTGTCCATGAGTGATTTCCCATGAACCACAGTACAACATCTCTTAGTCTAGCACGCTAGACCCTCTCTGCACATTCTGCTTGGCTGAAGGGGAGCTGCGTCCACTGTCTAAGTGCCCCAGGCAGAGAGGGTCCAGTTTGCTGGATTCAAAATGTTGTGAATGATTCCATGGGACGGCGACACCTGTTTCACCTAGCGAGGCCTTGACTTGACTGCATGGTTCACTTTTGTGATATCACGGAAGGTATTGCATTGTTGTTGCCACTGAGCAACACTTGCCAAATTTATAGTGAAAATTGCATATCAGCGGCTAATGAATGGCTACGAATCACCATTTCGTTACCGCCTCAGTGAGCATAATTTTGGGCAGAATGAGCAGTGCAGCGTAGCATAATCACTTGAGTCATGCATAGCTCAGCCCTACTGACTGCATGTTTGAGTGTCCTGTCTGTGTAGTGTTTATGTACATGGTGACAGTTGACAGCTCTCTCATGGCAGCTGCTGGCTCACTTGCCCATTTGTCAATAATTGAATCACATCTCTCTATTAATCCTAGTATGGCTTTCTTGTTCTTCTGCGACTGTTGTCTCCTTCTCTTCCCCAATTTAGCTCAAGGGAAAGGTTGGTTTGGTGCCATTCAGTTTCCTGGAGAAGGCTGCAGTCATTGCGATGGAGAAGGCTGCTGCCATTGCAATGGAGAAGGCCAAGAAGCTTGCTTCTCCCCTTCAAACCCCTCAGGCACTTGCCCCAACACAGAAGCAGCCCAATCAGGTGAGAGTATTAGTGTGTACAGAAGAACACACTGTGTCCCAGCAATGCATACGTAAGTTGGACATGAAAAATTATTTATGCCACCAGCAAATATACACGTAGCTATGACAATCAGTGCTGGTAACACGGAGATGTTACTGTACCTTCGAGATGCACCATTCCGATAGTGTTCAATGGGAAATTTAGTGGTTGTCTATAAATAGCTTAGAACGCCCGTTACCATGGTAACGGGATCTATAAATAGTATTGTCCCTTCTCTTAACAGTGCTGAGCAAGCACATTTTGTGCATAATATTATTGCTATGAAGAAACAGTATCGTACTATGTACGTATGTGTGTTTTATCACCTTGTGAGACAACCCCAACACCTGTGTTGTCACAGGCACAAGATGACATTGTACTTGTTATGACGTGATGTATTTTAACACCTTGTTGCATACCTGCCAGGACCTGTCTTGTGGTATCTGGGTGCCGGGCGTGGCATGTCATTGTCATGTGATTAGCTTTAGTCTGTACCTTTTGCTTCTCTAGCTTCCAATCCCCTCTCATTCATTCCCTCTCCTCCTCCAATCCCTCCATCTCCTTCCCCTCTCTCTCCCTCCCTTCTCCCTCCCTTCTCCCGTCTTCTCCATCTCTTCCCCTCCCCTCTCCTTCCCCTCCCCTCCCTTCCCCTCCCCTTCCCTCCCCTCCCCTCCCTTCCCCTCCCCTTCCCTCCCCTCCCCTTCCCTCTCATTCCCCTCTCCCTCCCCTCTCTCTCCCTCCCTTCTCCCTTCTTCTCCTCCTCCTCCCCTCTTCTTCCCCCCCTCCCTTCCCCTTCCCTCCCCTCCCCACTTCTTTACCTCCCCTCCCTTACCCTTCCCTCCCCTCCCCTCTTCTTCCCCTCCCCTCCCTTCCCTCCCCTCCCCTCCCCTCTTCTTCCCCTCCTCTCCCTTCCCTCCCCTCCCCTTCCCTCTCCTTCCCCTCTCCCTCCCCCCTCTCTCCCTCCCTTCTCCCTTCTTCTCCTTCCCCTCTCCTTCCCCCCCCCCCCCTCCCCGTAGAAGATGATAGCGAAGTATGACTATGACCCATCCACTCAGTCCCCTAATATGGACAAGGAAACAGAACTGTCATTCCGAAAGGGACAGCTGATCACCGTCTGTGGACCAATTGTAAGTTTGAATGCCCAAGACTCCGATGAGGAGGTCTAGGCGATACCATGCGCCAAGAGGGTGGGGAGGGGGGGGGGGGGGACACATACATGGGTTCCATGTGTGACTATAATTGGGTACATCATGCAATAGGCTGGTGCTATGACTCTATGCAAGTAAATTGTCATGAAAAGCGATTTTTCACTTTCTTTAAATTGGCAGCCATGCATCACTGTATTAAATACAAAAATCCTTGTAAATGTGACATCTGCAAATGCTACTTTGCTGTGAATGAATGTAGACATCTTTATACAGTTATTACACCGATGTTCTATTAACGCATGCTAGTCCACATGATAGTCTCTGCCCTGCAATCTCCAATCCTGTAGTGTAGCCTGTTACTTGGGCACTTGGTAGTCTCACGCCAGCCCCTATTTCCCTTATTGCGCAATTCTATGCACGATTGCGCAAAAATAGGGGCTGGTGCGCAAAACTAGGCACATGGGTTGTTAGGCTTATTTGCGTAAAATGATGAGCTGTGCTACCTTGTGCCCCAGTTAAGGACATCCAACAAGTGTTTCAAGCCACAGTTCATGCCTGAATGGTCTTACCTCAAGTGACTCCTCAGAGCTCAAACTGCGGGGGGGAGGGGCAGGGGAGGGGCAGGGGAGTAGCAATGTAGAACACTCATGGCATGCAGCCAAGCAAGAGCTGTTGGCAAATTCCTTCCGACCCTGTTGTCACAGGCAGGCAGAGTGAGTTATTACTTCCTGAGCACATGACAAGCAGCCACACAACTGTGCACAAACCCACTAAATAGCTTACTTGACAGTTTCCTGGGAAACGTACTTTGAGGTGATTCCACCATACATATTTCATAGAATTGCTAGTACAGTGAAGCCTACCTAGTGAGTTAACTTGTGTGCTTATTATGGTATGCACCTTCCTCGTACAGAGGTGGTTGCTTTATTTGGGGGAGAAAACCTTGTTGATGCTTTAAATGAGCTTGGGGAAGGCTGGCTTCACAGACAGATGGCTGTGACCCCATTGAATAGGCTATGATGTACACCACCAGTCACTGGTGTTGTTCACTTGTGTGTGTGTAAGTTCTCTCCTATTGACAGCTGTGAGTGTGTACAATCATACCCATACAGCATGGATGTAAGGTCTTCCTGACCAGGGCATTTCAGTCTTAGTTCTCTAAGTGGTGTGAGAGGAGCTTGACAATGAGGCTTCCTTGTGGAATCCAAACGGCTGCAGTGTTTGACTGTGTTTTGTGGGACTTGCCTAATGCTATTCCCTGGACTAGTTAGTAGCGGTGACTGTGTACTCTGCAAAACAGTGCAACCTGTCTAAGATAGTCACTGTATAAGGTCTCTCTAAAACAGCCCTGGCCCCAAATAGCACTAACATAGCACTAAAACACTGCAATTTACCTCTGTGGTGGAGCCACCTCTCTATTAAGGCCAATGACTAATGGCCCACAAGTAGCTGTCTTATACAGGATTCACTGTACAGCCATGTGGCTAATGCATTCAGGCAAGATTTCTCACAGGTGACTGGGTAGTCGCTAGCCAAGAATTTGATATCACCCAACACATCGACAGCTCACTGCTGCCTCCTTCAATGGTTAGAGTACAGCAGTAAGCTACAGAAAAGGTAAAACCATCACTCCATGAAGAAATCTCTTCGTTGACTTGCTATGACGTGTGTTGACCATGATAGAACAGACCTCGTTGTTTCTTCGTGTCTACCAACCGTCATTCATCCCCTTGATCTTCTAGTTCGTAACCCATGCGTGTATCACACAGTGAAATGACAATCTGCGAATGGTGTCTGACGTACATATCCTTCGTCTATCTCGATTTATCATTTCCATAACAAGAGTGGAAACAGTTGTGGGTAGCAAACTTGTGTACCTTTGAGCTATTGGTGGTGCCAGTACCGATACACAAAGTTGGAGTTGGGGTGCGTTCAAGAATGCACAACAGTAAAGAACTGCAAAGAACAAAGAACACTACCAAGTACTCAAGAGTCGTGTGACAAGGCTACTGGATTGAGATATATACACCAACTGTACTACTTGCACACAGAACTGCCGTTAACTAGCTACGTATCAGTGAAGACTCCTCCATTAAAGAAGACCTGTTAATGTGTAGGTGTCTGCAGTGGTAGCAATGACCCGCAATGCCAATGGCCTCCCTATACTTTATTGTGTCTGCCAAGCAAGCACATGGGTCAGTAATGGGATTAAAGGATATGCACACCCCGGGCTGAGTGCTTCCATATGTGCTTCTAGTTTGTGTAATACCCACCTAACTAGGGTCCATGCCCCTCAGTGGGACTGTGTTCTTGGAAGCATCTAGTAGTGCAGAGAAGGAATGTGTGTACGTATGTAGTTGTGTACAGGCAGGTATGTATGTATACTTAGCTCTATATACTGAACATGTACGTACACATCTTTGGACTGGGCTGGTCGGTTGTTCCTGCTTGAGTTCTCCCTTAGGGTTGTAATGGAACTGGAACTAGAATTGTCTATAGCTTTGTTTGTCTACAGCCACCCACTGGTACCACAGAAGGGCACATGATTGAATGCCTTGAGTATCAGTGTTGCAGTGCACATTCCTGCCCTGTGCAAGTGGCTCTACTCTGTGACATATGCAGTCACCGAGCTATGGGCAGTGTGCATTGTTGTACGGTATGCCTTGTGTATGTGTATGTATGTGTATGTATGTGTATGTATGTGTATGTATGTGTGTGTATGTGTATGTATGTGTATGTATGTATGTGTATGTATGTGTATGTATGTGTATGTATGTGTATGTATGTGTATGTGTATGAAGTGTCACTTCCCTCTGATAAGAGCACTTCCCTGTGAAAATGCTCATATTTACATTCTGTAGTGATGCTGCTTCTGCTTCTTTTGTATATAGGATGGATATGGCTTTTTCATGGGGGAGAGTGGAGGCAAGCGAGGTCTTGTTCCCTCTAACTTTGTTGGAGAGGTACCAGCGTAGAGATAACGATAGGGTAGGTGCACACATGTATTCATTGTGGTGATGCATGATGGTTTGAGCATCACTTAGTCATGCATGGGTTGTGTAGACTGTCAGTGATAGTGTGATGCACATGCACACGCACATGGCATAACAACCACACACACACACATGCGCACACACATGGCATAACAACCACACACACACACATGCGCACACACGTGGCATAACAACCACACACACACACATGCGCACACACGTGGCATAACAACCACACACACACACATGCGCACACACATGGCATAACAACCACACACACACACATGCGCACACACACATACACACACACACACACACATGCATGCACACTCACGCACACACACACACACACACACACACTTTGTGATGAACAGATAGTTGCAGATACTTAAATGTACCTCTCCCCCTCCCTTCCCTCCCCCTCCCTCCCCCTCCCTTCCCTCCCCCTCTTTCCCCAGATATATATTCTACAGTTGCACAGGTCATTTAGTGAAGTGCAAACATTATATAGACAACTCTTGAAAGCCACATTCTTTTGTTGTGTGCCTGTACTCCATGTAACACTGACACTTTCTATTTTACCCCATACTTGTTTACTTATGGACTTGTATTGAACGTAGTGTATTGGATGTACAGTGCACGAGACCTCTCTATTTCTGGGCACTTGTGAGACAGTTCGGGATGCAAGCGTCCTCATTATAGAGAATTGAGGTCCATGCATTTATTTCAGAGATAGTTTTGTACACGTCTCTAACTAGCTATCTAGCCAGGGCAGTGGGACGTCCTCATTAGAGATCAAAGAGGAATCCACTGTACTGTCTCGTGCTTGGCCAATTAATGTGCGCTAGCTTGCAATGCACCCTCACATCAGTACGGCCTCTCAGCCACCCACCTCTTATTCCTGGAATAGACTCAATCATGTATTAACACATTATACCTTGGGGCACAGCCATGTGCACCTATCTAAACAGCCAGATCAGGACCAGAGGCCACTCAGGTAATCGACCACTGTAGACTGGTGTCGGCTGTACTATTATTTATACTGCTTCCATATACTTTCATTGACCATGAAGAATATTAAGTGCAATTTACATTTCAATTAACCCTGTGCAGGGATGCAAGTACTATAACATAAACATACAATCACGCCAGGTTGTACTAATCAATCAGATGTTCATGTGAGATGCCAGCAGAATCTCCTGACACAGGCAGAGCCAAGTTCAACTGTTAGCATTGCAATCGCCTGCCATGTGTAACGGGATATGATGTGTATGTAAAAGCACTACAGAAGGCATTGCGGAGCACCAGTGTGGGATTGGAAGCACGCTAAGGCCATAATCTATGTGTCTCGCTAACTGATATCCAACACCCTATCAATTTGATATATGGCAATATCTTCTAACAATTATACCTAATAAATAGAATAAAACCATGTCCGTGTCATGGAATTGTCTATTTGCAGTTCATAGCTGCCTTAAGCCTCCTAATCATTGGGGCTACAAGGGTGATGTGAGTGTCTTCACATCGCATGAGGCACTCCTCAGCTCTCCTCTGGGCCTGCTCCTGTTGCTGGGGGCTGGGAGAGTCACCCAGGCTGTCCTTAATCTCATCCTGGCAGTTCAGAGCACACCTGTTCAGACGATCCTACACGTTCACATAATACAGTAACACACATTATTCAGATGATCCTACATGTTCACATAATACAGTAACACACAGTAAGTCCATATGTTTTAAAATATGTTTGAGGGAGATATCGGTATTATGCATGCACATATGAGAACTGAGCTGCTCACTTGTAGTTGGTTCACTTCGTTTCCGGTTTTGTCCTGAGCATCCGCCACTGGTTTCATGCAAGCCTCCAAACATCTCTGCAAGCTTTCGTGCGAACTTCCTTGGTCCTTGCAACACTCTGAGGAACACTGAAACGCTTTCGCTTGCAGAGGACGTATACAATCTCGTTCAACCTTGTCTAACTCATGGTCCAATTCCTTTGCAATCTTCTCGCCGGCCATTTCTAATCACGTGGTGGGCGGGATAATCTGAGTGGTAGGATTACATAAGAGATGGTCTGACGGTAAAGTACAATACCTAAGCTAGCTGTTTATGTGATGGCCAGTGAAAGAGGTACTAGCTGCGAAAGACTGACCCCCCAAGAACCAGACTGGCAATAGGGCGAAACTAAACTCTTTGTAACCCATCGCCACGCTTTACTGTGAGCTGCGCAAGAAGTGTACTTTGGTATGCACTCTTCCCGGCGTTCTATCATGAAGGACAGTCCAAATGTGGTACAACAGGGAGATGTTGACTGCGCGAGTAATGTGCCCAGCGACGGCAGTGCAGAGAAGAAGACCACGGTCAGTAATACCGTTCGCGACTTCAGTCAGCATGACGGCGGCAGGGGCGTCGCACGTTGTTCACCACCCTCTGTACACCCTCAAGAGCCACATGATGATGCACGGGCGCCGGTTCCAGTTCTCTATCTTCCTAAAGAACACCTTGAAAGGTCATGTCCCGTTCCTGTACAGAGGTTAGTGCGTGTGTGTGTATACGCTGTACTGGGCGCCTGAGTACTGTAACCCACACGGTCACAGGTGCTAGTCTTAGCCTGGTGCATGGACAGGCATTCGCTCTACTGGTCCTTTCCCCTATGCAGGCCTTGTCTCCCGAACACTGGGTGTTATGCCGGAGAAGGGCATGAAAATGCAAGCGTTTTACATCTCTGAACGCTACATGGAGCGGAATGGGTGGCAGCCAGGACTGGTCTCGTGGCTTGCCGCTGGCTCAATGGGAGGAATGGCCACAACCGTTATTGGCTGCCCATCAGAACGAATCATGGTCATTGCACAGATTCGAAAGCAGGGTGTTTTTGACGTCATTCGCCAGACTGGACTGAAGGGCCTCTACAAGGGTGCTATGGTAACACTCTACCGGGATATTACCTTTAATGCCGTGTTCTTTACCGCAACGGAGATTACAGCGCAGCAGTGGAGTGCCTACACAGGGAAGAAATGCAATGGCACAGAGCGGTACTATGCAGGACTGTGGGCAGGTGAGCACGCTGGCTGATTGTGTCCAAACCTTAATAAGTTGTGTACTCACACACTAATTTCATATACCTATTTCCCACAAGACAGGGGTGTGCGTGGGGTGTGTGTTGGTATGTGTCAGCTGTCATAAGGTTTGTATATATACGCTATGTAAACCAGTTTAAACCAGTTATGAAGGTCACCTGACCTCAGCACACCTGAATAGGGCAATGTATGTATTTCAGGGAAGGAATGCCACATGATTAGTGAGTACATAGCAGTGCAGGTGTAGAGGAAATGAATGGGATGGAGAGATGTACAGTGAGACCTCTTTGCACCTGTGTCAGTGCATCTTTGTAGTGGTGCTTGTGCAGCAGAAATGAGGAGGTTTGCTGTTGGGGAGCAGTAGTGGATAGTAGCTATGTAGTGTACCATGAAAGAAGTGTAAGGTGTGTGAAGCAATGTCGTATTGTAATGAACACTAATATTCAGGGAATACTTCTTCGGTTATTGACAGATAGCCACCAAGTATGGTAGGTCCTAAGGAATATGTATGAGTGTAGCAAGAGTTACATGGTTTAACTGAAATCTAGCTTAAAATCATTCCATCTAAGTTCTTGCTTCCTTTACAGTCACCAACATATCTAAGGGATAGGGTAGAGATTGTGTCTTGGTTGTAAGAAATCTCTACTTTCGATTTTCTACTGGTCTCTACCAAACACAGAAAACTGCATCACGTCAATCCAGGGAGTGACCTAAGCTGGTTCCCTCCTTTGCAGCTGGACTCCTTTAGATGACGAATGTCTGTCAAGAGTCTTTCCACCCCAAGCCAGGTTTAGGCTGCCTGACAGACCAGTGTTGTTGCTCCTTCCAGCCATCTCTAAGGACGCATCTGCCACTTTCCCACTGTTCACAGTCAATGGCCATATTTTCTACCTCCATTGGACTTATACTTCCTGTGCGGAGGCTCCGAAGTTCAAATCCTTTGATGCATCATGTTTGTTCTTATCTCCAGGCACAAACATGGTGTCATTCAGTTATAAACATCTAGTGAAATGCACTTCCTTCTACAACTCGGTTTCTCATGGCAGCCATTTTGATGGCTGATGTCACCCATCAACACTCACACACTTGGGAATCAATTAATCACCATTCATAATTTCGTATTCTGTGTAGTGGCTTACGCATACCTAAGCAGCCCAAGACATAATACAGTGTTAGTAATCTTCAGCGTGTACCTCCACTCTTTAGGTATCCTAGCTGCTGTTGTGGCCTGTCCCCTTGATGTTGTGAAGACCCGTGTGCAGGGACAGAAGCTCAGTGAAGCAAAGCAGAGTACCTGGTCACTGCTCAAGAGCATTGTCCAGAATGAAGGACCACGCTACCTCTTCAAAGGACTGCTTCCCAGACTTATTGCCGTTCCATCGATGATGTCATTCTTCTACATGCTGAACAACAAATTCAATGACATTTTTGGGAACTCATAATTCTGCAATTTTTCATCCACTGCATGTTGAGTGTATGTAATCTGTTCAACCATTAATGTAATCTATTTTTCGTTGCTTTGCATCGATTTCACTACAGTGACTTGGGAGTTTTGACCTATAGAGTGAGACCAATAGTGTGTTTCTAGCACCTATAGGTGTGTGCTGCACCACAAAAGTATGGTATAAAATAATGAGTGTTGAGTACAGTCGATTTCAGAACGGTTGGCCAAAATGGCAAATGGCAGAATGACCAAATGGCGTGACGTCACTAGCTATTAGTTTAGCTAGCTATCTGCTTGCCATTACGTCACTCCTATTGTCTAGTATTGCCATTTGCTATGACGTCACGCCATTTGCCATTTACCTTTTGGACAACCATTCTGAAATCGGCTGTAATATGCTGTATGCATGCAAAGTTTTGCGGAGTGTTACTTTTGCAAATTGCATGAGTTAGCGGATGTTTGAGAAAATAGCATTAAACCCATTGCTGCATGTCGTTAAACATTAGAGAGATATAAGGGCTTCACAAAGTCCTCGTGCAGGCATGCAAGGAGAATTGTACAAATACAGTATGTGTAAGAAGCAGGTTTATCCAGCGCACATCATTAATAGATTCTAGCACCAAATAAACTGTTTCCTTACAATAGGTTTAAACATCCAGTACATTTTACACAAGCATCATATGCAAGTTGTCAGGCATATAAATCAAACTACAATTCATACTTGTACATAAGCATTATACAATGACATCTGCTCCGTGTGAATAATCCGGAACATGTTCATACTGGTTGCCGTGCCTCCGCATCCGTCCAATCACCCATGGACCATACACAATCTGGCTACCATCATCCGGTAGCTCAAACACAGCATTTGAGCGAGCAGCAAAGAAGAAAGGAGCTGAGAACCTCTCCTTCCCAATATCACGCACACGGTGGTAGGTTGCTTTCAATCTACCATTTGTGAGCCTCGAGAGCAGCTCACCAATGTTCACAACAACAGATCCTGGCCGAGGAGCTATGCTTGCCCAAGTACCATCTTCCTTGAGATACTCCAGGCCAGGAAATGAGAAAGTTACTAACAAAGTAAAAAATCCGCAGTCAGTATGCTCCTCGCACGTCAGTACACTCTTCTGAGAGCTGTAGGTAGGATAGTGCATTACACGAAAACTTGAAGTGGACTTTGGAAGGAATTTGCGATCAAACGCATGTTCATTCATTCCCAAGCCAATGGCAGTAAGTCGCAGAAATTCCATTCCTGCATTCAGCATTGCAGCCCTGTGTGCATCCATCACACGACGAAACTCTGATGCATCGGGATGGTCTTTCCTTGGCCATGGTGTGGGCTCGTACAGGGGATTACCAGATGTGAGGTCGGGATCACCATCAGGTAAGGTCTCGCCTGTTTCGTACTGCTCTCTCATAAGACCCTGCTCTACATTGATCGGAACATAGCCCCTGTATACGCCGAGGGCAGCATCGTTCCACCGTTTCGGGGAGCAACAGAGCTTCTCTTCCAGCGGCTGGGAGAAGAACCACGTTGCAGCTTTGAGCAGTGCCTCTTCCGCGTCCTTGTCAAAGCCCGGCACGTTGTCCAGGTACACAAAGCCAGCAGTTTCCATTGCCTGCACCAATCGCTTGGCTGTGTCCTGACGGTCACTGCTGGAGAGGTTGATTACGGGAAGACTGTCCATTTTTTGGTGTGATGGATGGATGGGGTCTCTAATTGCGCAATCCAGGTGGAGGCTTTATTTGGCAGTAACTTCTGATCGATCGATCGATCGATCAATCAATCAATGCACATGAGGGTTTTATCTCCCATGTGGGAGGTCGCCCTAAATACTTACAACAGGGGTTTCTAGAAAATAATGTCATAACTCAGTTATTATAAAGTTAAGCAAAATTATTACTCTGTTTCATTCTGGGTCATTGAGAAGGACAAGGTGGTAGCTATACGCAGCATTCGTAGATTTGGAGAAAGCCTATGATAGTGAAAGCAGAAAGAAGCTGTGGGTGGTGCTGAAAATGACATGGGTGGAAAGTTGTTAGTAGCAGTTCAGAGTCTGCATGAAGATGGTTGGGCGAGAGTGAGAGTAGAAGGAAGGGAGTCATCATGGTTTCAGGTTAAGAGTGGAGTAAGGCAGGGACTACTGATCGGAGTCAGGAATTATAGCATGAAACATGTGTGCATATAAATTATGCTGCACATGCATCCAACTCATGATCAGCTGTAGCTTACAAAATGTCATGCATTATACAGTGTACTATAGTACAGTGGAACCTGTCTAAGATGGTCGCTGCATAATGCAGCCACCTCAATCTCTAAAACAGCCAGCATCCCTGACCCCAAATGGCACTTAAACATTGCAGCCTACCTCTGTAATGCAGCCACCTCTCTATAAAGGCCAATTATAACTGGCCCACAAGTGGCTGTCAAATTAAACAAATTCCACTGTACTGCATAATTATAGGAGACTGTCAGATAGTCTCTCTGTCTAGTACCCATCATGCAGCTGCAGCAAGCACATACGCAGTGGCTTGCAAAATGGTTGTAGTGAAGAGTAAAATGGCATTTGATAACAACCATTTGTGAATGCCTCTACAAACTTCTGCATGGAAAACAAGATAAGATACCCAAATGGCTACAAAGGACAAATTCAGTCCAACTATGCATACATGCATAATATTATGCAACATGCCTAGCACACAAATCATAGTGCAGTTCAACATTATACAATGACATCTGCTCCATGTGAATAATCTGGAACGTGTTCATACTGGCAACTGTGTCTACGTATCCGCTGAATTGACCATGGACCATACACAATCTGGCTACCATCATCCGGTAGCTCAAACACAGCATTTGAGCGAGCCTCAAAGAAGAAAGGAGCTGAGAACCTCTCCTTTCCAATATCACGCACACGGTGGTAGGTTGCTTTCAATCTACCATTTGTGAGCCTCGAGAGCAGCTCACCGATGTTCACAACAACAGATCCTGGTCGAGGAGCTACACTTGCCCAAGTACCATCTTCCTTGAGATACTCCAGGCCAGGAAATGAGAAAGTTACTAACAACGTAACAAATCCACAATCAGTATGCTCCTCACATGTCAGTACACTCTTCTGAGAGCTGTAGGTAGGATAGTGCATTACACGAAGGCTTGAAATGGACTTTGGAAGGAATTTGCGATCGAATGCATGCTCATCCATTCCCAAGCCAATGGCAGTAAGTCGCAGAAATTCCATTCCTGCATTCAGCATTGCAGCCCTGTGTGCATCCATCACACGACGAAACTCTGCTGCATCGGGATGGTCTTTCTTTGGCCATGGTGTGGGCTCGTACAGGGGATTACCAGATGTGAGGTCGGGATCACCATCAGGTAAGGTCTCGCCTGTTTCGTACTGCTCTCTCATAAGACCCTGCTCTACATTGATCGGAACATAGCCCCTGTATACGCCGAGGGCAGCATCGTTCCACCGTTTCGGGGAGCAACGGAGCTTCTCTTCCAGCGGCTGGGAAAAGAACCACGTTGCAGCTTTGAGCAGTGCCTCTTCCGCGTCCTTGTCAAAGCCCGGCACGTTGTCCAGGTACACAAAGCCAGCAGTTTCCATTGCCTGCACCAATCGCTTGGCCGTGTCCTGACGGTCACTGCTGAAGAGGTTGATTACGGGAAGACTGTCCATACTGCTGTATAGCAAGATATATTTTCACCGGTTTCGGGATACTGACGCGTGACGAACTATAGCGACCTTCTCTGTGCTGGAGAGGTCAATGATGTAATCTTGGGGGCCGCCCCCTTCGCCTCACGTGCCTCTCTACGACGCTGTACTACTTCATCAGTCACGTGCGCATAAATGGCGGCTTATCATCTTGGCAAACACATGCGTTTCTCACATAGCTGGCCGTAGCAATGTTGGGAAGAATGCGACGACGGAGAATTAGTGATGATTCGACAGACGTTGAAGGTGAAGCATGCAATATATGCAGTGTGTGTTGTTTTGTTGAATGCCCTTGTGTTTAGTTCCTTCGCTTCCTCCCACCATTCTGTAGGCCCGTGCTCTGGGGGTACATTTTGTACGGAGACGGAGACGGAGAGTGGGACGGAACACGGTCAGGAAACACGCCACGAAGAGCCCGTTGCTTTTTCTGAATGCAGCTCAACGTACACGGGCGTTACGCCACTGGGAGAGGCGTCAGAGGTGTCGTCCGATATGTCACTCTCGCCCCCACTTATAAAAGGGGCCCTTCTTCGCAAAATGCAGAGAACAGAACCTGTGGTACTCTTGGACAGGATTAAGACAACCAAATCAGTGACTCCTTGGTCTCAAAGGTAATTAATTGCACAATAAAGACCGTGTACATACTTGCCCAGAGCTTTTATGATCCACCATGCACTTGCTAACTCTCTTAATGACCATGTTAGCATTGGGCTGTAGTTGCATGATTCCCAGCCACCACCACATGTGTATCTGTGATGAGGTCGTTCAGTACCATGGCTATGTGATCCTTGACAATGCATTATTGTCACTTTCTTTCTCCATCTGAGTCACAAAATGTGGTACGTTAGTTCATGTCATTTCAAAGGTCTATGGACAGAAACGATGTCGATTGTGTCTTGTTTCGACACATTGCCCTAAGGTCTTCAGATGTAGCTCCTTCCATTGGGCCTGGCTGCAATTACGCTTAGAAGTCTTTCCTTCTCAATCAATTCTATGCATCAATCATCCTGGAATCTATAGCAATGTCACTTCATCTCTTTTACTAAAATGCAGAACTTTGTTTTGTTTTGAGGTTGATGTTTTGTTTATGTATTCTTGTATAAAGTGCCATAGTAATGTAAGCAGCAGCTGCTCCAGTGACTTCATTGTGATACAGTGTACTTTAATGCCTTGGGGAAGAATATCGTGAGAATATGCAAATTATCACTTTTGGGTGTCAAATTAGCTTTCTGTGTATGGTAACTGTGAATACAAAACCTGTTTGTGCGATTTTACTATTTTTATGCTTTATTCATGCAGTTCATTGCAGTTCCTGTCAGAGTTGCAGGGGTGAGCATCTACAGTGTTGATGTCATTTGAAAGTGTTTTATTTGCTGTTTGTTCTGTATCGTTTGCTGTACTTATGCTGTTTGTCCGTAAAACACACTAATTGCTTTTAATTTGGTCCAATTATGACTGTAATCATCTCCTTATCCTTTGCAGTGAGCACCTGGTGGTGTCAATCCCCCTGTGGATGGTTAGCAGTTGTAGTGGTATGGTTGTGACCTCCCAGTCAGCTTCAAGCGCTGATGAGACATCTACTGGAGTGCGGGAGTGCCTTGTTCAGCATCTTCGTGGTGGTGTTGAAGAGGATGAGTGGATGAGCGATGGGAGCAGTATGCTCCAGAGGGAGGAGTGTGACTCAGAAGGCATCATCCGCACAGAGATGGTTACTGTCAACCAAGATGGTGCCAGTGATGACTGGGAGGAACCCGTCATCACCACTCTGTCAGCATGCACAAATAGAGAAATACCCGTGCAAGCTCTGATTGTGCCTGAATGCAGCTACTTGGGTGCAGATGACAAAGACTGCCAGCTGCCCATCGAGAGGGTCATGGCTCCCAGCGGGAGCCCTGGACCACCACCTAGTGACCATCTCCCTCTCTGTCCTGGTGCCCCTGTGTCTCAGCCTGAGCAGAATAATGTGGAGGCAAAGAGATGGAAGGGGAAAAGAAGGAATACAACATCAGTGCTTGGTGAATCAGAGTGTGGAGTAGAAGGTCAGTCCAGCAATGAGCATGGCCAGCTGTTAGCCTCTCCTCAGTGTGAGTCAGAATTGGCCCAAGAGTCCATCCCGGAGGATCCCGAGTCAGCAGCAATGGACACAGCTTCACGCCTGGAGTGGCCATGTGCAGCTAATCATCTCCAAGGAGGAGGTTGTCCTTCACCCAACTTACCTCAGTCAACTGTCAGGCAGGAACCTAGCTGCAGCAGTAACCATCCCAAAGTAGAGCCTATTACAGATAGGCCAGCAGAGGTTGGACTGAGTATTGGAGAACCAGGCATCCAAGTGAAGCAGGAAGCCTTCCATTCCAGTAATGGAGAACCAGGCATCCAAGTGAAGCAGGAAGCCTTCCATTCCAATTTTAAGTCGAATGAAAGATACACTTTTGATGTACCTTTGGAGTCTCCAGACTGTGCTAGGTTAGTGCCCATTGTCTACCATCTTCAGAAGCCAAGTAGTCTCTTACTTCTGCAGCAGAAGAAGGATCGAAAGAAAGCGATTGCAAAAGAGAAGCGTAGACAAGCAAAGGAGGATCAGTGCAACCAGGAAAATAGTGAGAGTAACCATGCACATACCTTGTTGCATGGTGAAGGAAGTAGTGGATTGAATAAACTTGTCATAAAACAGGAGCCTATATTTGCAGGGAGCTGTAACTTGGGAGAGATGGTTGACCTACCCCAGGCAATGGAAACAAGCAGTCCTTCTGCCTCTGTTTCCATTGCTACAGAGGAAACATCACCTGCCACTCAGCCAGCTCTTCATTTTGCCTGTTTGCCACCCACCCCAGCAGAAGACCTGACCCTTGGCACCAAAGACCTCTCTGTCCAGGAGTTACTGTCCAAGTTCACCATGGGGAACAATGAAGCGGACGAGGAAGAGAAGGAGTGTACAGATGGCGTGTTGGGTGCCTCTGGCATTTACACCTCGACAGAGACCTCTCTTCCTGCTGAGGGAGACAATAATGAGGCACTAACATGGCTGGAGAATGGAGACAGAACTGACATCTCTGTAGGGCCAGAAGCTAGGGATGGCAGTAGGGTGGCTTCATCTTCCTCAGTAGGTCTTGACCTGCTGACCCCTTCAACGTTGGACTCCCTTCCCAATGGAATGGGAATGGACAGCACAAGGACAGTCAGTGGCGATTTATTGCTCTCTAGCCGAGGTGATCATACCGCAGAGTATCCACTACTTGCTCAGCAGATCCAAGAATTGGAGGGTGTGCATGCACTTGGAAGTGACGACAGGACTGCTGTTTCAAAAGAGGGCACCAGAGAGCATGACAGGGAGGATGGCAACAATTCCCAGTCGGTGAGGCAGAAGGACGATTCAGAGATGGACACGACAAAGGGGAGCCAAGAACAGCTAAAACAAGTGAGGAAGAAGTTGGGAACAGCAAGGAAGATGGGCAAGGACAAAACAGCAGTAAAGCTAGGAAGAGGCAAGAATATGGTAAATATGGCAGCTGCAAGCAGCCAGGATGCCTTGCATTCAGACGTGGGCGTGTCTGAGAGCCCATCTACTTGGCAGAACCCGAAAGAAATAGAGGATGTCCCCGGAGATGAGGGGAGTGGTGCTTTCGCAAACGTAGGCAGCAGAGACCTAAACATGGAGAGCAGCAGACACATCGATTCAGTTGGGCAGAAGGATAGTGCAACTGCTGATGTGATGGAAGAGAATGTAACAGAGTTGCAGCAAGTGAAGAAGAAGAAAAAGAAGAAGGTGGCAGGGCTGAGGAAGATTGACAAGGAACAAACAGCACCTGTGCTACTTCATGGTGGAAAAGGGAAGCATCCGGCAAGGAAATCAAGTGCAAGTAGCTACAACTCATGTGAGAATTTATCAGAGAGTCCAAAACCAGCTCAGAAGGCCTCCAAAGAAATGGACAGTGCACTCGCACATGAGGTATCAGCCACTTTTGCAACAGATGGCAAACTAGAACCTCATATGGATGCTGATATTCAACCATTGCCAAAGGATGTTACAGCTTCAGACAGAATGGAAGAGAGCTGTACAGAGCTACAGCCAGGGAAGAAGAAGGTGGGACTGCAAAAGAAGAATGACAAGAGCCCTCCGGTTTCACCAGTGCACATGGTCAGAGAGCAAGATGGCATCATCCAGTCCAGAAAACGACCAAGAAACACAAATGAGCTTGCAAGCCCTGCAAAGAGGAGTAGAAAATCAAGTCCCCTGTCACCTGAGAAGGAAGCACCTCCCACCAGTGAGGACAGTGGGAGCACCTCCCCTGCAAGAGTTGAACGGCAGTCACCCAAGATGCCAAAGAAACATTCAACAAAGCTGCCTGCAGCTGAAGGTATCAAGGGTGAATGTGGCTCTCCTGACCAGCCTACATGCAGCCAGGATACTCCTGGAACTGTAACTCTGACGGACCCTCACAACTGTGTGCCAGTGCCCGATAGCAGGCCTGTGACTGTCCCAGTCACAGAGGAAGGGCCCCCCATCCAAGGGAGGAAGAGAGGCCGAAAGATAAAGCTGCAGCCTGCAAAGAAAGTGGCACAACATCTGCCCAGCAAGAAGTTACTCGAAGCTAACAATGCTAAGTCGTCTCAACCAGTGCACGAAGCTGTTCCAGTAGCTGAAGGAGCCCAGGAGGGACCTTCATCATCCGCACATGTACGGCAGGGAAGCAATCCCACTGTTGATGAGCCCTTCACCTTCAACCTTGAGAAAAATCAGGAGAGACTGTGCGGCTCTTTGAAGTTGCAAGCTGGTACTGCAAGAGACACTGCATGGCCCCAAAACTCCACTCCGCTTTCATTTTCCTTTCTACTTCCTGAGAGCAAGGCCAATGCAGCTGATGCTACATCAAGACCAGATGGAACGTGGGTCTCTAACAGTGACTCGCCCCCACCTCCACTCCCCCAAACTCCGTCTTCATCAATTTCCTCATATCAACCAACCCCAGCTGGCTCAAGCGGCGATTTAGCTATTGATGCTGAAGGATGCTTCGTCAGAAAGCCAGAGGAAGGAGACTTGCTCGAGTTGCACCCACTGGGAGACTTTGATGATGTGTCTCTGTTGGATGATGATCCTCGGGGGCCTGCCGGTGATCTTGCTGGTCGGCTGTCAAGAGCAATAAAGACCGCGCCGAAGACGGACAGACCAGCTCACTTGAGGGTGCCCCAAAACATGGTGAGTGTTAGGAAGGGACAAGTGGCATCATGTCTTCCTGTCCAGACTGCACCTCAGAGGGAGGTTAGTCAACGTGTGCGTGACTGGGTGGAGGGCATCAGCCGTGAACCTCCTCTCCCACCACCTCAGCAAGTCTTGAAGATGGAGCCCTTGCGACCGGAAGATGATGAGGACTTTGTGAGTGCCAGCATTGTAAATGGCCCTGCAGTGATGCTCAACTACAGTGAGTTCCCCACCCGCCCTTCCTCCAACCAGCATGGCCCACCGGCTGCACCCGAGCACAGATCACGAGGTAGCAGCAGTGACATTCCGCCTAGCAACTCCTTCCGCCGCTGGAAAGGATTTTGTCGGTGTTTTCTCCTGAATGTGCCCTGTTTGCACAAATCTTGTAACTACATTCACGAGAGGAGAGCAGAACTCCCAAGTGAAGTAATGCGTCATCTTGCTGTGAGTGTGCCATCTAACTGTGATTGGCAGTCCTTTTGTGTCTGTTTGCATTTCTTGTCTAGATGTGTAGTTAGTAATGGGGACCATTATATATGTATGTACAGTTTGCCTCCATTGTTAAGACAATTGGATGATTGTGTGTGGTGGTCTTCACTGGCCTTTGGGTGGTGGATTGTCATTCATGAATATGATTATAATTATGTTAAAAATCTGATATATTTTGCTCATTGTGCCTAAATCTAGTGTGTGCGCGCATACATACATACCACCTTACTGCCATTTCCTGTTTCTTTCCCTCTCTCTTGCATTCCACGCAGATGGTGGAAAGAGTCGGTGAGTGTGTATGCATCTGTATCTCTGTGCACGTGTTACTACGTAGATTTGAAAGGTTTTTGAAAGAAATTTCGAGCCTCAGATGGAATTGAGTTATAATAGTGGGATGGCACTACATGGTTGCTCCAGTCGGGAGCAGCAGAGGGAACTGTTCCTTTAGAGATTCCCTTTGTATATCTCCAACGGTCACTTTACTCGGTCCAGGCAGCTTACGTAGCTAGACATACTGAGCAACAGCTTGAGATGCTTGCACTTCTATGTATGAGCTCTTCACATCAGCAATAAAAGGTCTGTCATGCCAAATTTTGTCCCAGCCTAAAATTAGTCCCCTCGAGGGACAGAAACAGCAGCCAAAATCCCCCTCCAGTAAATCATCAGTGCCAGTATTGCAGCGTTCTCCCCAGAAATTAGTTTAAGAAGGGTGCACTGGACCGCTAGTCATGTGAGGACTGGCTAGTGGATGGTGGAGTATGGGAGAGGGAGTTAGCTTCCTTTACACATTACGGTAGGGAGGATGAATGCATGCAAGCCTGCCACATGGTAACTTTCAAGAAGGGCACACTGCCATGTTTATAGCCCCAAGGAGGGCTCCTTGGGGAGCAAGAAGGGTTCTGTACCCTTCAAAAACAGCCTAGCAAGAACACTGCAGTACTGAATGATCATGGATTCCTTTATGTGGTTGTCCACCAACATCTTCATGAAGTTGGGATGCATTCTTGACCCACGGTAACAGATTTGCTCAATGAATAGTCGGTCTTACACAGCACACATCCTGGTTAAGCTTCTGGCTCAGAAACACACATTCTCCACTACTCCTTGTTTGCAGTAATAGATTGCACATGTTGCACAGGTGTGTAAGGTGTGTAAGGGCATACTGCATTGTTAGTATGCATTAAGCCCATACTGCACAGAGTCCAGTGCTCTTTCTTACTACAGGTCACTTGGTTGATAGGCCGAAGCACTATCTGACAGATGACGTTGTCGTGCTTTTGGACCATATACTGCAGGCGTTTCATAACGGAGATCTGCGTGAGTTGGCAGTGCATATCATCCGAGCACCTTGCTTCCCTGTCCATCCTTTTTAGCAAATTGTATCTCTTGGTGCGTTACTTTCTGTGTGAAGTTTGTGGTACAGTGGTTTCACTATTTCTAGTCCAGATTGTCATTTACGCATTGCAATTAATCACAGTAAAGTATTGGGACGATAGGCTCGCGCGTAGATCGAAGCACGTGTGAGCCTATCGTTCCAGTACTTCACTCACGTGATCGAGTGCAATGCGCAAATGTCAATCGGAGCTAGAAATAGTGAAACCACTGTACCACAAGCATACCCTACTTCGTGTGATCTTGAGACTTTAGCATGATGTGACTCAATTTTGTAACCAAACGTTTTTGGTCACACATAATTGCAGACATTACCCACAGTGTGTTCTGTATAGGTGCACACACACTGTGATTGTGGTTGCCATGGTAGCATGTCATTTTGAAGAACCCACCATGTAACCATAGGAACCGAGCGATGTGTGCAGTGTTATAAATGTTTGCCATGGTAACATGCCATTTTGAAGAACACACCATGTAACCATGGAAACCAAGTGATATCTGCAGTGTCATAAATGTTTGCCATGGTAACATGCCATTTTGAAGAACACACCATGTAACCATGGGAACCGAGTGATATCTGCAGTGTCATACGTAAATGTTATATCTCACACCAGAACTTGATGTGATTGATGTATGAAGCTCACTAATGCCTACACAACATGTCAGTGCAACACAGACTGTCAAATCACTCAATCAAAACTTCCTTTCGCATGCTTAGGGGCAGTTTGGACGATCAAACGAGGACTGGATAAGACGAGAATCCACCTGTCCTGTCATTTTTATGAGGGTTTCCTGAACGCAGCTGCTGGTTGCAAGGTGCTGCCGGATGATCTGATGCAATTGGCACGTCAGTCCTTCTTCCACCTCCGTAATGCCACAGTACAAAGGATGGAGGCCCACAGAAAGCTGGACTTTGAGAATATCATTTGCTGTCACTTAAAGCGAAATGAGATACAATGGTGTGTGTGAGAGCGCGCATGTGTGTGTGTATTTGTGTGTCTCTGTTTGCTACATAATTGTTTGTACAGTGGAACCTGTCTAAGATGGTCACTATGTAATGTGGCCAACTCTCTAAAGCTGCCAGCCTCCTTAGCCCCAAATAGCACTAACATAGCAGTAAACATTGCAGTCTACCTCTTGTAATGCAGCCACCTGTCTATAAAGACCTGTTGTACGTAACTGGCTCGTACGTAGGTGGCTGACTTGAACGGATTTCACTGTATGCATTTGCTTGTACTACCTTTTTCTGAATGCTCTGCTATATCTCTTACTGCTGCCATCTTCCCTGCTTCTCTGTTCATTCGTTTATACAGTGTTTGCGAGTGCCTGGCTATGATGTCTGAGGGCAGACTCATGCCCCAAGTTGAGACCATTGAGCTGTTTATAGTGGGCGTTGAACGAGCTTATGCTGCCGACCCAGAGGCTAATACACATCTGTGAGTTAGTGTGTGTGTGTGTGTGTGTGTGTGTGTGTGTGTGTGTGTGTGTGTGTGTGTGTGTGTGTGTGTGTGTGTGTGTGTGTGTGTGTGTGTGTGTGTGTGTGTGTGTAGCACAGTTTCAATGATCTCCTCTCTCTTCTCTGCAGTGTGAAGAGGGCCCTGCACCGTGCAGTTGAATATGTCCACCACATGCCAAAGTAAGTTAAGAACTGCTCTGTGGAGAGCACGTTCAACTTTTACAGTATTTTACTCCTTCCTTTTTCCTCAACCCCCTTCACCTCTTCCCTTCCATCTCTCCTCCCCCCTTCTCCCTCCCCTGCCCCTCACTCACAGTGTTATGAACCAGTTCTTCCCAATCGTCCTGAAGGCCCCCCAGGTGTTTGTGGCCGAGGTGAGGACTCTGCTGCAGTGTGTGATGGAGAACAACCTCTATGCTCTGGAGCTGGAGAATATTGTGCCAGTCATTGAGTGAGCTGTTTGTGCAAAAGGCAACCTGTGTGTGTGTGTGTGTGTGTGTGTGTGTGTGTGTGTGTGTGTGTGTGTGTGTGTGTGTGTGTGTGTGTGTGTGTGTGTGTGTGTGTGTGTGTGTGTGTGTGCATGCAAGCGTGCGTACATGCGTGTGCTAAGATGTACAGAATTTTTTCCTCACTTCACCCATCCTCCCTTTCTCTCCCTCTCTTCATCTCCCTTATTCTTTCTATTATCCTCCATCCTCTCCCTCCCGTCTCCTTCCCCTTCCCGTCCCACCTACCCGTATCCTCCTCTCACTTCTGCACAGCCTCTGCCTATGCCATTCTTGGGCTGTTGAGCTGGAGCATATCACTAGTCATTGCTGCTTTATCAACCTCCTTCCCGCTGACACTATCCAGGCTGTGTTGCGAGCGGTGTCCACTGGAAGGATACCAGTGAGCATCGGGTGCCACTTTGTGGCCAAGCTGTCGGAGCAACAACGCAACCACGTAGACCCCCAAACATGGGTGGGTCTTCTGGAGCATTTCTGTCAGTATGGCAAGGCCAGCATGGTGGTGAAGGTGCAAAAGATCTGCAAGGAGTTGCAGCTCACTGTCCCTGACATGGTACGTGTATGCCTTGGGCAAAGCATTTCCTTTGGTGCCTGTATTTGTGCATGAGAAGAACCTAATCTGAGCCTTGATCTCTATGTGGCTGGGACAGTAGGCACTGTCCTCATTAGAGAGGTGTCCTTGTTTCAGAGGTAGTTTTGTACACATCTCTATGTACGTAGCTGGGACAGTAGGCACTGTCCTCATTAGAGAGGTGTCCTTGTTTCAGAGGCAGTTTTGTACGCATCTCTATGTACATAGCTGGGACAGTAGGCACTGTCCTCATTAGAGAGGTGTCCTTGTTTCAGAGGTAGTTTTGTACACATCTCTATGTACGTAGCTGGCACAGTAGGCACTGTCCTCATTAGAGAGGTGTCCTGAATTCAAGGTGTTTTTTTTTTATAAAGTTCTCACTGTTTGTAGACTGTCAATCTGATGTGTTCTTTGTGTTTCAGGTGCTGTGGGAAGTGTTGAACTATTTTGTGCGAGTGCACAATGTGTCAGCGGCCGCTGAGGTCTTCTTTCAGCTGAAGGAGGTCAGCCCAGCTTTCTTCAACGCCCGCTGTGTCAATTCCATCTTCAAGACACTGAAGGAGACAAAGGACTATGTCACTCTCTACCGGATGTTGAAGAAGTTGCTCGAGCACAAAATGACAGTAAGTGGAGCAGGCTTCTGTCAATGGTTGACTGGTGTATTGTACGTACACTGCCAACAAAGTGACCACAAGCTCTGCAGAATTGAATACTTGTATTGAGCTTGTATGTACCGCTGAAACAGCTGTAGTCTTATGTACGTACATGTGTATACATGTGTACATTGGTGTACATTTGTATACGTGTGTATATTGGTATACATGTGTATACATGTGTACATTGGTATACATGTGTATACGTGTGTATATTGGTATACTTGTGTATACATGTGTATATTGAATCCTTGAGCTTGCCTGCTCAATGGAGTGCCATCTTGATGAATTGTAGTCTCGTACCCAGCCCACTTCCGTCTGCCATTTTGACAAAGGCGGGGAAGGTGGTCTGGCAAGCTGCGCCCACATTCCTGGGCCTAGTGATGTCATGCCCGACCACGCCAGACGGTATGACACATGGAAAGAAGGGAAACGAGCACGTCTTCGCCGCTTACAAAGTGGATGACGACCTTACGTTGTTTCTCTGTCAGATGCTGATAACCCAGGCGACATGAGGTGCTTGACAATGCTACTTCTATCCTCGGTCTGGAGTACGCCATTTTCCCAACACGTGACCAATCTGCAATCTGATTGGTATTCTGGGAATGAGACATCACTAGGCCCAGGAATGTGGGCTCAGTTTGCCAGACCACTTTTCACGCCTTTGTGAAAATGGCAGACGGACTAGATGAATTGAAATTGGGGATTGGTGCCCTAAGTGCGAGACGAAGGCGAGAGTGGGTAGAGATTTAGTCATATACTATTGCTTGCTGGTGGTGGATGTGGTGCGGTGGACTTCTGTCATAAGTGTTCCCAGCAGGCCTGTCTTCTTCCTACTTGTTACAATGACTTCTGCTAGTGAAGAAACTTTGCCATTTTGAAGTTACTCATCAAGAGCCATTTAAAAGTGGCATCTAATTTGTGAATTGAGGTACAATGACACCTCTCTGTTCCAGGCACGGTGTCCTTCTTTCAGAGGTAGTTTTGTACACATTTCTATGTAGCTGGGACAGTAGGCACTGTCCTCATTAGGGAGGTGTCCTTCTTTCAGAGGTAGTTTTGTACACATTTCTATGTAGCTGGGACAGTAGGCACTGTCCTCATTAGAGAGGTGTCCTTCTTTCAGAGGTAGTTTTGTACACATTTCTATGTAGCTGGGACAATAGGCACTGTCCTCATTAGAGAGGGGTCCTCATTTCAGAGGTAGTTTTGTACACATCTCTATGTAGCTGGGGCAGTAAGCACTGTCCTCATTAGAGAGGTGTCCTCATTTCAGAGGTAGTTTTGTACGCATCTCTATGTAGCTGGGACAGTAGGCACTGTCCTCATTAGAGAGGTGTCCTCATTTCAGAGGTAGTTTTGCACACATCTCTATGTAGCTGGGACAGTAGGCACTGTCCTCATTAGGGAGGTGTCCTCATTTCAGAGGTAGTTTGCACACATCTCTATGTAGCTGGGACAGTAGGCACTGTCCTCATTAGAGAGGTGTCCTGAACTCAGGTTGTCCATATAAGGAGCTTCCATTGTAATGTAAATTTTAAATATTACATACATGTGTATATGTGTAGTATTACAACTAGTACATACATGTGTGTGTGTGTACTTATGTTTTCGTGCTGTGCATTGTATGTTAATGTGTTCCAGATACACGATAACCTGCTCCATGGTGTATTGTCTTGCAGCACACGTCATATGTCCCACTGTATTTGTATGCATGTTAGCACCCAGACTCAATAATAACACATTGTACCATAGGGTGGTTGTTACGTATCTAATGTATGTGCAGTGACGTGTGCACTGAAAACCTGTACACTGGAGGCCTGGTGTACAGTGTGTGTGTGTGTGTGTGTGTACTTGTGTGTATGTTAAGCTACATGTGTAAGTTGTGTGTTGTCAGGTAAGGCGGTGTGTGTGGTATAGCCACACACCTGAATGTGTGGGCATATTTGAGTTGTGGGTATGTTCGCACAAGCAATCTGCGTGTGGGCTATTGGAGAGCTTTTGCCTGTGAGTGTGTGGGGAGGGATGTGGGTGCGTAGGCCTTCCCTACATTGGCTAAAACTGATACCATGTAGATGAGATTATGTTGTTTATGTGGGTACAAGGGGTTGTGGTATGGCGTCATTAGTGACGGTGTGAAGTGAGTAGCCTCATCCCCCCCCCCCCCCCCCCCCCCCCACTTTCGCTAACGAAATGGCCGCGGAAAAGGTGGTCTGGTATCTTTGGGCCGATTCCTTGGTTCTCACCTTCCCAAAAAATTCTGGCCAATCAGATCGCTGCTCGGTCACGCGTCTACTGAAAACCACCCATGAACTTGGTACATGAGGCTGAATAGGTAGGAGTCTCAAGGTGTAAGTGTTCTTTCTTGGATTATGGATAGTCCATGACTGGGATCCAGTTCTGTGGCATATCCAGGATCCACAAAAGAACGTTTGAGAGTTATCCCCTATATCTTCACATACGAGGCTCATGCATGGTTTCGGTGGACAAGTGATCAAGCGACGATCTGATTGGCCAAAAGTATTTGAGATGCGTCGAGGCAAGCCAAGGAATCAGCCCAAAGATGCCAGACCACCTTTTCCATTGCCATTTTGTTATCGGAAGTGGTGGGCTGGGAACGATACTATGAAGTGAGGTCATATGGGGCAAAATTGAGATAAATCAGTATAATTTTTAGGGGCTGCTTCTGTCGTATGGCTTTGTGTTCGGATTTATAAAATGTGAGGCTATGGTTGTATGCCAACGCTTACATTTATATTGAATATACATATTGGGCAAAGTAGTGGATATAGGAATTTGTATTGTAGCATTTCATTCGGTCAGAAGTGGACCATGTGCAAGACCAAGGGACTTTCAAAAGCGGCTTCCAAGCGTCATCTTAGCAAACTTTGGATGTCCTCTAACGCCGCTACTCATGGAATAGACTCCTACAGCACTTATGGTCGAGGGGCACAGAGTCAGCTTCGAGACAGCGCCCAACAGATCATCGACTTATCCCCACGTCTTCTTTGATAATGGCCGCCTGCCTCGGAGGCCTTCACTCCACCACCATTGCCATTGGAAGCTTTGTTCTTGCTCTGTTGCAAACACATTTCTTTGTTGGTAATACAAATCAAATGAACTATTGTTCTTGCTTCACTCCGTTAGCTTGAATGCGATTTTGAGTGAGTGATGCAACCTTTACACGAGGTGACCATTTTAATGGTATCAAAGGCGGTTAACACGTATGGGTAGGTTTCCACCAACAACGAAGCTTCAAGCATTTGAATCTCTTTCCGACGAAGCGTCCTTTCATAAAAAAGTTTACATTCATCCTGTTAAGTACTGTTATAAAGATTACTACTTAACAGCCCGCCGTAGTCTATGCAGTGAACAGTGACAGCTACATTTTACACTCATTTCACTGTAAGGGGGCTGGGTGACATTGTGATAAGATGGTGTTGACGTCAGGCCGTGTGACCTCTGTGACAGTGACACTATTGTCAGTTAACACCTTGTACTGCGCAAGTCTAAAGGTGTAGCTGTGTCTCAAAGCAACGTGATAGGTCATGAACATTTGTTTGTGTTGTGTAGTCAGATAGTCAACATGTCAGTATGGTGTTAAAGTTGAATCCATTTTCTGTCGTTCTTTTGCAGGAGCATCTCCTGGAGTTGATTCCTGTGTTTCAGTGGCTTCTTGACAACAGTCTGGTGAAGGAGCTAGCCTGCATCATTACTTTGGTGTGTGTGTGTGTGTGTGTGTGTGTGTGTGTGTGTGTGTGTGTGTGTGTGTACGTATTTTTGGGTGTCAGTTTTCACTACATTCATCTTGACCCATCTGTCTCGTTTCACTCGCTTCATATTCCAGATCCACTCCTGTCGGGGCAGCATAAGGCTGCCTCCTCGCCCATTCCTTGAGCAAGCTGAAAGGAAGCTCATTGAGTGGGGCAAGAGCGATGAAGTGCTCACAATGATTGGCGAGTTGTTAGGCAGACAACGTCCCATTGCAGCTGTGGCACCTCAAGAAGATGTCCCTCCACCCCCAAGTGTACCCCTTCAACCACCGAGTGTACCACCTCCACCTCCGAGTGCACCCCGCCCCCCTCATGTGACCTCCTTAGTCACTGCTGTAGTCCCCAACGCTTTCCCCAACACACACATCAACAATGAGAGGCTTGGTCTAATTGAGGTATGAGAGAGTGACTGTAAGACACGTAGGGTGAGCTTTACCTTAACATCATGCTGTGTGACCCGTCCTCCCACTTCTTCTTTAGGGTATACTGAGTGAAGGAGAATGGGATGTGGCAGCCCTGATGATATCGCGGAATAAAACCGTCCCTGTCCAGCTGGTTCAAGTAGTGTTCCGAGCGCTAGTGCAGCTGACGGGTAACACAGCGAAGTTAATCAATAGCCTGACACGCTTCATTGAGGGTTTGCTGCTGTCACAGTGTCCTACGTCATCCACGCAGGAGTCCACAGGTCCTGCATTGAGAGAGCTCATTGCACAGATAGGACTAAGCCTGGTTTTGCATTGCTGCTCAACTTCCCAGTGGACCTCAGGATATAACACCTTGGAGTGTCTGCGTTCGACAGGCATCCACTACATCAGTTGCGTCCCTGTCAGAGCTCCAACTACCGAAATATACTCATCTGAAGGTTCACGCATGATGGCAGCCGCCAAGATCTGTCAAGAAGTTAGACCTAGCGCAGCGATAGATATCTTCCGTTGTTGCAACTGGAGGCCACTCGAGGCAAACGATGAGGAGGGTATTAGGCTAGCCAGGAGCGTGATTCCAAATCTGGTGCAGCATCATGTGGAAAACGGGGAGTGCACATCTGCACAGGAAATGCTGGACCACACAACCCAATATCTTGGTGAGGCAGCAGAAGAGCTCTACTGCATGCTGTTTGTCAAGCTCCTCTCTGCACAGGAATTGGAGAAGGCCTGCAATGTAGCCATTGTCTTGCTGAAGCAATGGAAGCGTGTTCATAAGGTGAAGTTAGTGGAGCTTCTTATCTGCCTGCGATCAACCAATATGATGGAAAAGAAGGCGGAATTACTTCACTTAGCTATAGAAGCAGGTGTTCTGCAGAAGATTGGCCAAGGTGAGGCTCAGAACGATGGGAAGGTTGTGAAAGGCATGACCAAGGAGGAAACTGCACTCCTTCTGGAGCAACATCTTGAGGATCTGTGCCTTTTGCACATTCGGTTAAGGGATGTTTCTCTGTCGTTTCCCGACATCGACTCTCTCCACAACAGCATAGACTATGTCAGTAACTTCCCCACACCTCCACTCCAAGATTGCAAGATCAACGATTTCCTCTCTCCACCCACAGTCACCTTCCCTGCCAGCACCATTGTAGCATGGAGAGGGGCCAACATCAACAAATCCTTGTGGGGATCGAAAGGATACCAGCGACAGCAAAACTTCCGCTCTCCACCCACTCCAAAGAAGCAGCAGACAAATGGTGGCAAGGGGAAGGAGAGGATGCCTCAGCAAGGCCCCGGACAACCAAACTATTGGCCCAACCTATCGCCACCATCACACTCATCTCAAACTGTACCGAACCAATCTAATCCATTGCAGTCCTCAACTGAAGTTCCTGTAACTTTTACCACTGCTGGAAAGAATGCAGGACCGTCAGCTGAGCTGTCTCCCTCCAGCCACAATCTCAAAATGATGACCGGACAGTCGCCTCCTGCGCTGGTGTCCCAAAAATGCAGCAGTATGCCACACCAGCAAAGTGCACACACGATGGGCACGAACATCGTAGCGTTGAAGACTCAGTGGAGGACGGCTGTCTTGAAAGAGGTGCACGCAATCGTGCAGCCTTTTAAGCATACCAAATTTCCCAGCAGGGTGAGGTCGCAACTCTGCGATTTGCAGATGTCTAGGAATAACTTAATGTGCCGTTAATCAAGGAAAGATTATTTTAATGTCAATTAATAGTTACCCACTGTCATTGAAGGCTGTAGTTATATAATCTGCAGTAACTCAGGATAGAGTGTTTATAGAGAGTAAAGTTGAAAGTAGATTGAGCAGGTGCAAAGCAATGCAGTTCTAATTGGGTAACCAAAGACCATTGTGTCTATTGCATGTGAAGTGCTCACTGTACGTATGAATGTCTACACCCCACTTCTGAAGTTACCCATGTTACATAACAGCTTGCTTCCTAGCAAGTGGCAATTTTATACTCGTGATATCGCAGAGGCTCATTGCTGCCTGCAATAGCCTTGATACTCCCTTTTGAGCAAAGGGCAGCAGGTAATAGTCATTAGCATGGGGGCGTTTTGGCCGCCAGGGTCTTTTTCAACTCCCTATAGCCTTTGTGTGTAGAGCAGTCAAATACCTTCACAGCCAAAGCATCCCATGCCATTGATTCCTTCCTGCTACATTTCTGCTCAAAAGGGAGTTCGCTGTATCAGATTAATTACTTGTGTGAACAAAGGCTAATCACTGGATATTACGCCTTTGTTCAGCCCGGCCTGGCCGTTGCAGTGGCTTACTGCAATGAACCGACCTCTTAATTACTTGTGTGTTGTGTTAAAGTATAATTGTTTAATATCATTTATCCTGTCCGCTATGTTCATGTAGGATGACCGACAGTATTTCGAACAAGCTGTGGCTCAGAAATTCTACAAGATGGTAGAGAAGCGTGAGCCTGGACCACCATGGGAATTGACTCCAGCGCGAAGATCAGCACTGAAAGACTATATGGGTCGCATTCTTGGCCTATTTGACGTATACACTCCCAACATTGCTGATTCATTAAACTTGTAACGTTTGTTGTGCTTAACGCTTAATACATAACTGTTTTTATCAGCTTTTTAGTTCCCATTTACTAAATTGTATGGGCCCGAACATCGCTTTTATTATCAAATTTATTCCAGTGTCATACTGAAATCAACTTATCGAATTTTCATTTTGAAGTTGAAGTCGGTCCATGGATGAACACAAGAGTGTATTGAAGCAAAGATTTGATTGAAGAAGGACTTAGTCAGTGTATATACTTCAACGTACGCGTTGCTTATTTCGCCGTCTAACAAACACGTGTATGACAACAGTGTCTTTTGTTCGCTTTCTAGATTGGTAAGAGGCGTACGCGTATGCTCTCAGCCTGGCGTGACAGTTGGGCTCTAGTTTAAGACACTACATAAGTCATGAAAAAGTGAGTGCCACTATTCCCTATGTACTTTAATACTCAACAGTGGAGTAGCAGGATGGCGTGATGTGTCGTATCGAAGCAAGTTGTGTGATACAAAGATGTCCATGTAGTTTGAATTGTAGTGTCTATGTGAAGTGATGTAATCAGTGGCCGCTCCATGTGGCAGGGAGGGTACTTGTGGATGCAGAGTCAACTTGCCTGCCTTCATGTTCATGTTGTGTTGAGTTTGTGAGGTTTGTTTTATATTCTTCACAGGTTTAACACTTTGCTGCGAAAGTCCTCAAAGAAATCAGATCCCGTGAGTGTGGGTGTAGGGAGTACAAGTGGGTGGGCAGAATGTGGAGTGGGAGGAGGGTGGGGCCTGAGACGAGAACGATGGGTGAGACTGGTGGAGTGGGAAGAAAGTGGCCAGGGAAGATGGCTGATGAGAGAAATATGGGGTGGGATGGAAGTGTAGAGGGAGACAGTTACATGTAGGAGCATTAACTCCTGGTCTTGTCCAACCCCTGTACCTTCCATATGTACAACAGTATGCGACACTGCCTGACAATACACACGCTGTACATCCAACATGAGAAGCTTAAGTCTTTAAGAAGCCTGGTGGAAGTCAGTGTGTTGTTTTTTAGCCAAATATTTGACGAGTAGCTGTTCCCTTTCGCTGGTAATAGTGCACAAAGGGCGTGTTCTGTGCGTGTGTGTGTGTGGGGGGGGGGGGGGGAACAGCTAGTGACATTAAATTGTGACATTCACGCAAGACATGAACTCATTCGTGGCACAGTGTGTAGTGTTGGGTACTCTTCGGAAACGGTGTATGCTGGGGGGTGTGGAATTGTGGTCACTTGTGTGTGTATCATCACCACACCTCTGTGAGTTGGAATGTATCTCAATCGTTTTTAAGTTCATAATCAAGCATTTCTGACTATGTAGGATTGTGACCCCATTCTTGTGCCCTTTTGCCGCAAAGTTCCACTCCCAGGATTCTATTGCTGTCTCTGGGAGCTAGAATCTACCACAATCATTATTATTTGCACAAGCAAACATTTTTGGCCATGTAGGATTATAACCACATTCTGGTACCCAATGATACGAGGTTCTTGAGCAAGACACAACTGATAATGATAAATCAATCAAATGCAGGACGTTTCGACCCGAAGGTCTTTGTCAACTGCGTACAGGATAGCATTTGATTGATTTATCATTATCAGTTGTGTCTTGCTCAAGAATCTTGTATCATTGTATTATCAGCGCAACTTTGAGCCTCTACAATATCACTCGCGTACCCTTTTGCTACAAAGTCCGCTTCCAGGATTGTATTGTCACATGTAGTGGACCTACATGGGCAGATACAAAGGCTTGTTTGACAACTTGTTAGAGTATCCCCGGTCACTGTGCAGCACTTCAGGTGCAAGCCTCGTGGGAGTCATGACAACTGTTGATTGTCTATGTACTGTGCACTCGTATTTGTTTACATCTCCCCCTCACCACATGCACCTCGACCATGTGCTGGTCCTCAGATTTCTATGAAACTGTTCAATTATTAATTTTTGTGAAAGTGTTCTTTAGCTGACTGTGTAAGATTGGAAATTTCTTGATTTCGCAGCTCCATGACGCGGTCTGGGTTGCAACATGGCCGCCAGCCCCTTGCCTGTGTCTTAGGGGAAAGTTGTTACAGCTGGAATGAGCAGCTCGATGACTGAAGTTCTGCAATAGAGTGTAGAGCCCAAGCCCATTTCCCAGCTGTGTGGCTATTTTCCCTCTCGGTTTTGTCTTGTGAAGCTGTAGGCAACGAGTCACATTACACAGCGTGAGATTGGAGGGGGGAGGGAGGGAATGGGAGTGAAGGGAGGGAGGCAGTGGAGGTTGAAACCTTTCACCACAGAGTAAGGAGTAGTATGTTCAGATAAGTCTGATAGCCAGATTAGGCACTGCACATATGGATACCCTCAGCCAGATAAGCATTAACACATACATAGCCCATGTATGGAGAACATTCTGTTAATGTTGTCTCAATTAATAATGAAGTGTGGTAAGTGGCGTCTGTGAGATTTTGGTCCTGAAAATGCTCCCATTATGTTTGTTGTGTTGTGGTCCTGTCCTCACACCCACCCACCCTCCTCCCCCACCCCTCTGTGCAACTCACTTTGGTGTGGTTGCAAGATGGTGGTCTGTGTAATGCATGGGAGAGCAAGAGACCCGAGTGCATCCACTGCTCACTGAGGGCGAGAACTGGTGAAAATGAATTAGCACCATTCCATTTCTTGTGGAGCAAGACTGCCTCTCCATTATGAGCCTTGACTAATGGCTGCCACCCCGCTTTTAGCCTCGGTGCAGTGACACTATGACAATACTGTCACACTGTGACAGTGTCATTTATTAGCCTTGACACTAGTACAAGGTTGTCATCCCACTTACACTGGCTTTGGCACTGGAAAAAACTGTCACTCTCCAATTATTGACCTTGGCACTAGAACAAGATTGTCACCCGCTATTTTAGCTTTGGCACTTAGCGAAAGATTCCACTGTTAGCTGCCTTGGGCCCTTGACAGTTGGCACTAAAGCAATACTTATCACCCGACTATGTGCTGGCCTTGGCACTAGAAAAGGACTATCACCCCACAACGCACACATTAACCTTGGCGCTATAAAGAGACTGTCACCCCACTATGTATTAGCCTTGGCGCTATAAAGAGACTGTCATCCCACTATGTATTAGCTTGGCGCTATAAAAAGACTGTCATTTCGCTGTTATATTAACCCAAAATACTGTCACCCCACTATGTATTAACCTTGGCGCTATAAAAAGACTGTCATTTCGCTTTTATATTAACCCAAAATACTGTCACCCCACTATTTTTAGCCTTGGGCTTAAACAAGACTGTCTTGCACAGTATAATCTAATGTGTCATAAGAACTATGTCTCTCATTGTACTGTATCTGACCACAGGCTAGATGCACTAAGTGTTTCAATCAAACTGATACACATCCTTCTTGTACATGATTGTACATCTTGTGAATGAGTAGGCCACTTGCTAAAAGCAGCCATCCTTTATGCCATACTATGAAATACTTTGCACCTCTGCAATTCAACCACCTGCCGCCCATACACCAATCAAGTCAGGAGGTCACACAGGTACGTAAATGGATAAGACCGTGTTTATTTGCGTGCCCTGATTTCATTGCACGCCCAGCTCTACCTATGTACATACACAAGGAGCAAGAAACACATCATTCATTAGTGGTTATATGTAGCGGATGTAATCTAATCAAGGTCAATAAGATATCGTACCCTATATTTTGGTGGAAACCCAACAATTCAATCAATTCGATGTAGTACTGACCTTTATGTGCCATATTGGTCGGATCTTGTGAGGGTGTAATCGTGTGCTGACCTCAATGAGGTCAGTGGGGTGACAAGGTTATGAAAACACATTCAAATGATCCAATTGGAGCGCAGTGTGCACTTGTCACATATATTTTTGTTGTGTCTACTAAAGTACAAGGGTGTATAGAGAGTAGAGGTATTGTTTTCTAAATACAAAATGGAGAACTTGGTAACACAGAGGCATATGTTTGCAAAAGAGTCTCAGGGTTTTTACTGGTAAGAGTGTAGTTGTCACGTGCTTAACTATTTCAGGTATGCTGTATAATATGTATTGATGCTCCTCTCCATATTGCATGCAATGCATTATCTGTGTGAATGTTCTAGTAGCTGTGTAGTGAGTCCTGACTTACGTACTGCAGACACAACTTGCACCACACTCTGCTTTCTTTACAGCTTGTTCAACCACTGTATACGTATGTACACTGTATGGACTTTAATCTATGTATTTCTTAAGCGCATAATTTGTTTCATGATATCACCTGTTTTCTGCCTAGTTTGAGTGTTGCTCGCTGATGTGAAATTGTACACCAGCAGAACCTGTTTCATTACTTTGTCACCATATGTAATTAGACGACTACCTGCCTGAGGCAGCCAGCCTCCCCTGACACAAACGATATTGGCTAATTCCATTGTAGCTCTACAATGTTGAGCCTGTCTTACAACCAAGTGAGGTGGTGTCGCAGTAGTCAGGTCAACCAGACCCTCCTAATCATTTATTTAATATGCATCCACATGGCGCAAAGGCCAGCACCAGTCACTGATTGAAATGAGACTACTGCACCTCTTTGATATTCACTTCAATGAACCACAAGTGTACATAGAATCACTGCGGTTTACGTACTGTACGTGCTGCAAGGATCGCTGAACGCAAGCTACTAGATGATGGTTTTGTGTACAGAGCTCTCACCACCATTTGTTTAACAAGACGAGCACTTCTCGTTGCTCAGGATGCACGTTGAGACAGTCTTTACAAAGAAACTGTAGAGGGTTACAGTCAATTTTGCTGAAAAGACCCAGTCCATTATAGGTCCTGGTAGCTACATGGCTGTTGCACATTCTGTGGCTATGCACACTTGTGATACCATTGTGCAACCACAACTCATGAGTGCTATATATAGAATAGCACGATTTGTAGTAGTACAACTTGATTGGTCAGATGTTATGCAACATCATTGATCAGTGCTGGACCCTCCTCCCCCTTCATGCCATACGAGCGCTTATCAACGAAATGGTTAGGCAGTCCGGCTGACTGCACTAGTCCCACAGGCTACTGCTTGAGGCAACTCCAGTGAATTGGATTTATTGTCCTATTCTTCTGAAACTCCGTGTGACTAGTTTCTTGCCTTGTACTCCCATTCATTATTCTACCCCCCCCCTCCTTTTCTTGTTGATTGTGTATAAATGTCGCTAAGTCAGTTACAGACTGTTTATCACATCTTCAGACACCCTCCGTCGAGGCTGAAACATCTTATCAGTAATTGGTGTCTTTTCCAATGCCGTCCATTTTAGTGCAGTTTCCCAGGTTGTCTTTAGGAAAACACTGAAGTTGCAAAAGAGCAGAAATACATACAGGTGAAAGGCTATTTAGTTGCCACTGAAGATACAATGGACTCTAGTTATTCAGCTTGATTGCAATGAGGAATGACAGAGTGTCTAGTATCGCACTATTCATGACCCCACACAGCAACACAATCCGCAGAATAAGATACAATGAAAGTTGCCAGATAAGCAGTTTTACCCTATTAAACTTACTAACTTGCATTACATGCTTGGCAACTGTCATGGAAAACAGAATGGATGCCAAGGCAAGTTATGTAATGTATATGATTTGCGCAGGCCAGGTGCCAAGTTGTGAAATACGTCCAATGGGAATATAGAGTTCACTTGTCAAGTGTGCCCTTGTGTGTATATTTCATCACTGTATACTGTATGTTCTTTGTCTGTCGCGATCTGGTATATACAGTTCTTCTAGCCTCTTCATCTTTCTTAGACTTAGTCTATCTCTCTCCTGCTAGCCCTTAGGGTGTTTAGTAAGCTCTTTGGCGGTCTTACCAGTCCTGTGTATGCAGTAGCTGAAATCTGTCTATATTGATATTGATCCTTCAATTGGTATGTTTTGGTTGAAACCAATACAAATCAATCAATTTGTTGTTGTTGTTGTGCTAATCTCCAAGCACTGCATAATTTTGTTGGCTGGATCTTATGTGTTGCAGTGTTGTGATTATGTATGTGAACTATTAATGGCCTGACTTTAGTTAGGTCAGTGAGATGACAAAGTTATGAAAACACATCCAATGAGAGTGCAGAGTGCACCTATCAAGTGTAGCCTTTGTCATGTCTACTGGAGTGCAGGGGTCAGGAAATACTCGTCTTGTTTGTAAATTGTACGGACCGAGGGTGTACTACTACGTTTGCTTTGTGGGAAAGATGAAGGGAACAGTTGAGGGTAAATGCGTGAAGACAAAAGCGATGCTCAAGCACCTGCATTAGCTATGGTGAAACAGGCTGTGGAAAACATGTTTTGAATGTGTTGTGATATTGCAATGGAGTGGATAGGTCAACGAGGTGATACAGTTATGAAAACAAGTCCAATGATAGGGCAGAGTGCATTTGCATGTCAAGTATACGTTTTGTTGTGTGTACAAAAGCACCATGTACAAACACATCATAGGCTATATGCTAACACATTTTGACGATTACTGTATTCAATAGGCATAACAATACAGGGCACATTCAAAGTGAGGAGATATGGAGACATACTGTATATGTAGCCTCTGTGTGTTCATAATATTATTTTCAGTGAAAAACATAGTTTGTAGTGTGATTAATCGATGACTTGAATGGAATGCATGTTTCAGGAGTTTTGACTGTTGCGTTAATGTTGGCATGTACATACGTAGGTAGTCATACTAGTACTGCATACATAAGGAATGAAGTGGTGCCAATCACCTGCATTGTCCCCACACTCAAGTACAAGCTTTGATTTTGATGGATACATTTAACTGTTACAGCAAACCGTTCACCACCTACATATTTCAGTGCCACCTTTTACACCCCCACACGACCACAACCTCCTTTATTCTGCAGGACGATGTCGAGTTTGAAAGGGAAGTGCAGCAGCTGCACCAGTGAGTACTATCACTAGGACTGCCTTGTATGGAAGTTGTGTGGTTATGCTATGTGTTATTGTATCCTCCCCTGCCTCTTCAGTCATATACACTTGACCAATGTGTAGGTGGATAAACTAGTGTGAAAGCGTCTGTAAAGGGTTAATTGGTAGTTGTCATTACTGCAGGAGTGCCTCTTTGATGGGGTGGAGGAGGGAACGTGTTGTAATCATTTTCTGTTGCGCAGACAGGTGTTTTATTACAGTTGTCACATTCCTTACCAGAAAACGTCACATTTGGTTACTCTTTTACTGTTGTGTGTTATGGTTGCTACAGCAATTGTCACATTCTTTGGCAGAATCATCACATGTAGTTGTTATTTTACTGTTGTGTTATGTGACGACTTGTACTTTTGATGTGGTGAAGTATGTACATATGGTACAACACTATAGCACAAACACTCATACATACATGTAAGCAGCCTATCACTGAAATTAATTTTCTAGCTATTTCATTGTACTAACCCTGTATTCATCATATTTCTGTATAGTATGACTATTGAAATAGCTACATACTGTTTAAAATCGTGATCTACTCCGTTATTTGATTAACTTTCACTATACGTACGTAATTCGGTAGTTCCGTTGTTTACAGCGGATTAACCCAATCTTGCAACAGGTTCCCAAACTGTGGGTAGTCGTTACCTAGGTTACCAACAAAAATTGTACACAACTATGATGTCACACAGTCCGTAACGACTGCCCAAGGATTTGGAACCTGTTGCAAGATTGCGTAAATCCGCTGTAGCTGTTCTGTAGTTTGTGGTTTAGTAAGACTGTGAAGTGTGGGAATGTTACCAGTGTGTTTTAAGGAGTGTGTGTGTGTGTGTGTGTGTGTGTGTGTGTGTGTGTGTGTGTGTGTGTGTGTGTGTGTGTGTGTGTGTGTGTGTGTGTGTGTGTGTGTGTGTAGGTATTGGTGTGATCACTGTGATATCCATTCATGTGTGTTGTAGCACTCCTTCCATTCTTCTTACCTTCCCTGTAGAGTCACAGAGAAGACCCGAAAGGTATATAAAGACATGAAACAAGCAATCAAAGCTGAAGCTGGTATGTATATATATAGCCCTTTTGAGGAGACCACAACATTCAGAGTTGACACCAAAATTACAATAGCAGTGACATTATAATTGTATGTTATGTACTGTATGTGCATATTACATGTATGTTATGTGATGTATGTGCATATTACATGTATGTTATGTGATGTATGTGCATAGTGTAGTGTGTGGGATGCATTTTGTGTGGTGTAATGAGTGCAAACAAGTTTGTTTATTGACTGAGTGATATACGGAATTTGGTTATCCAAGCAGCAAACATTGGTTATGGATGACAGGTGCTTATCAAACTAACAGAGGTTAAGATTGTATTACTACTGAATTTGATTGGTGCCTGACCCGTGATAATGCTGTGCTCTATTCCACAAACTCGTGGTATGGTACATCCT
The DNA here is from genome assembly GCA_964019415.1 of Ianthella basta. Lineage (NCBI taxonomy): Eukaryota > Metazoa > Porifera > Demospongiae > Verongiida > Ianthellidae > Ianthella > Ianthella basta. The sequence goes on along the minus strand of OZ025877.1, from coordinate 7,000,850 downwards.
GGCCTTTATCTTGCCATCTCGCTAAAGGGTTTCTGCGTGCATGCTGTGGTAATTACGGTTTTAGGACTTCTGTAGTGAGCCATTTGCACTGTGTATCTATCAAATAACTGAAGCTTCGTTATGCTCTTAAGGTGAATATCTTCGATTTTGCCCACTGTCGATCAAGCACTGCCATGTGGAAGGATACTTGGTTTCGTGGTAGCAAGAGGTGGATTCTGTTTTGCTTCGACTGTCGCTGTTTGCGTGTGTGTAGACATGTGTGTCTTTCAATGCACAACTCCCACAAGGAAACACACAGACACATGCGCACATGCAGACATGCAGACACACACACACACGTACACAGCCACACATGCATACAAACACATGCATACAGACACTCACACACACATGGGTTAATGAGTACATAGTGGTATACTGCTGATTCCCATTCCCATCCAGACTTAGCATCAGCACAAAACAAACTCAGTTCTGAATTGAGGAACAGATCTTCCATCAGAACAGAGCCACTGAAAACTCCTGTAAGAGTGTATGTGTGTATGTGCGTATGTACGTATGTGTGTATGTACACATGTGCATTGTGTATGTACACGTGTGTGTTAGTGCCTGCAGATTGTGGTACTCATGGTATCCTTTACCTAATTCAATAGGGCTGTGGTTTCTTAATTCACTTAGCATTGATCCCACTTGTGTGCTAAGCCTTCTTCTACCAAGTACCCCCTTCCTGTGAAGTGGATGAAGTGCTGTATAGCTAAGACTGCCACTGATTAGTGATGTTCCTCCTCGCACAGGTGCACTGTGTGTGTGTGTGTGTGTGTGTGTGTGTGTGTGTGTGTGTGTGTGTGTGTGTATGTGTGTGTGTGTGTGTGTGTGTGTGTGTGTGTGTGTGTGTGTATGTGTGTGTGTGTGTGTGTGAGTGTGTGTGTGTGTGAGTGTGTGTGTGTGTGTGTGTGTGTGTGTGTGCAAGTGTGTGTGTGTGTGTGTGTGTGCAAGAGTGTGTGTGAGAGTGTGTGTGTGTGTATTCATACTCATGTTGGGTAGTGACCGAGCACTTATGATTTCAGACTATCGTAGGGTAGTGGATATGCATGCATCTTTTTGCACCAAAGCAGTCCTAGACATCAAAGCCGATAGGCGGGTGTCACTTGTGCTTGTGGTAGTAATTCAGCCACTTCCCATAAACTGTTCGGTTGTCAGCATTCATTTGTGCACTATGGCTGCCTCAAAGCCATGTAACCATGAAGGGGATGAAGCTGACATCATCATTCCCTTAGCAACGCAGCAGCCTTGCGCACATGCCCAGCAGACCACAATCTCAAAAAGGAAGACACTGGGATGGACACAGGACCAGTCTGTGCTTCTTTTGTACATAGATAGCATTGTTTCTCAGGGAGCTGTCGCTGTAACTTGCATGCATGCATGGAAACAGTCTAAGCATATGTAGCTTTGCTAATGTCTGGTAGTTTGTTTCCTTTTGTTCACTAGGTTGAGGGTTTCTGCTCTGCGTTGGATGAGGTGACAGGAGGAAGCAACTTCTCAGCAGAGCTGGTAGGAGTTGTGAGCTAGCATGCCTTGTGTGTGTGTGTGTGTGTGTGTGTGTGTGTGTGTGTGTGTGTGTGTGTGTGTGTGTGTGTGTGTGTGTGTGTGTGTGTGTGTGTGTGTGTGTGTGTGTGTGTGTGTGTGTGTGTGTGTGTGTGTGTGTAGTGTGTGCGTGTGTGTGTGTGTGCTATTTCATTAGCTCTGCAGAACAAAGATGCAACTTCACTTGTTCATACTAACCATTACATGATGTTAAAAGATAGAGCCAGTAGAGAACCCATATCGCTATGACACTGAATACAAATTTCTGCTGACAGTGAGCAGATCTTAGGCAGCACTTACTGATGGTAGTCAGACAGTAAACAGCTACACACCAATTCAACAAGTATCCAGGCAACCTACGTAGTTGGGTTGCCTAGTAACCTGTGATAAAATCAATTTCATGATGTAAGTATAGTGCTTCACTAAACTCAGCGATGATTTTTTAAGGGGGGAGAGGGGGGGGAGGGGGGGACTAGAGTTCAAGCAATGGGGTGGGGCAAATGCAGATACTGAAATGAATTTAAGGATTTTTTTACGAAGAGGATATCAAGAACGCAAAGGAGATTGAACCCCCCATGCCTAGTAAGTTAGATTTTTAGAGAGATGATAACATCTCACGAGCCACTGCATATAATACATGACATCAAATATTTTGAGACATGTTGCGTTTTTCACCGTTACTCTTCGTAAAAAAGACCAGTCAGTTCGGGCTGGTGGGTAATGTTTGTTTCGTCTGCCCTTCATAAATGGTCCAAGATTCATGACAAGTAACGTTTGTTCGGTTGAGAACACGTGTCCCGTTATTCATTGGGTCTCAAAATGGGTGCCACACCCTGACCATATCACAAAAGTTGTTGGCACACATTTTCAGGCCAGGTATTGGCTTATACTCTGCCAGTAAGCTGCTCCAGCCATTTGGTATGAGATGTGCTGAAACTTTGGACCCCTATCACCCAAACAAATGCTGTGCCTAGGGAGCATAACCTGATTAACGAGGTCATTCCCTTTTAGAGCCAAAGGCAGCTAGATGAAAACAATTTTGTCTGCCACTCCTCACTGCCAGGGATGACCTGTATGGATGCTTTGATAACAGTGCATCTGCTTCCTGTGTGCCTACACAAGTGGCTGTGTGCCCTGTAACCACATGGTGTGTTAAACAGCACTCTAACAGCTGTTCTCCTGTAGCTGTGAATGGCTTTGCATACAACACATGCATTCGGTGGAGGTCTCTGCTGTCGTTCTTAGGATTAATGTTGGTGTTGGTTTGAGGTTTTGAGCAGTGACACATAACTGGAGGTAAACCACTGAATCATAGGTGATTTTTAACTGTGATGGTGTGTTTGTACTGGTGTGTGCGTGTGTGCCGGGGGTTAGAATGAGACAGTACATAGTGTAGGCGTGAAGTAAATTTTATAGAACGTACAATGTGGTTTACTGCAGTGTGGAATTCCACACTGGAAAGAATGTTAGATCTATTTTAGGTGTTGTTGTATAATTATGTCCAAGTATGCCCTATTCTCAGACCACCTGGTGAAACACATGATTTAATGATGAATATTGCGTGGTTGGGTTCAGTTGTCTCTCTACCTTATCTTTGCATGCATATCTGATCTTTCCTGCTCAGCAAAG
>OZ025877.1:6960140-6992640 GCA_964019415.1 Ianthella basta | reverse complement strand
CGCACCACTGAGGCAGTTGACACAAGGAACAGAGGGAGGGTGTATTGTGACCCAAATTTTGTGCCCCTTTGAGCTCTAACACTGCATTTCCTAGAGAGTCGCTATCTGTATCTCTTCACCTTCCTCTTACCCCTCCTCTCTGCCGCTACCCTTGCCCCTCCTCTCCTCCTTTTCCTCTCTCATAACCTCCTCTCTCTATGCCCTCCTCCTGCTCCTATCCTTCCTCCCTCCTTCCCTCCTCTTCTCCCTTCCTCCCTCCCCACTCCTTCTTCCTCCTGGTAGATGCTCTACCACATGAACGCTGGGGCAGCCTTTGAAAACCACTTGGCAAGGCTTGAACCCCTTCCAGACGATGATGACGAAATTCAAGCACAAACAGAAGAAATCCTGGCCAAAATTAAAGCTATTCAAATTGTAGGCCATGATCCCTCATCAGTTTAATTGTATGCACAGATATGGATATTAATTGCACAATGCATCCATTGCATGCATGCATATTTCCATGCGTACAAGTTAGCCACACAGGTAAACGTTCATGCATGCGAATACACAATATAGTATCTTTCATCCCACCCCATCAATTCCATGCAGTATCATTTAATTCATCGGTGAAGGTGCTGCATTGAGTTTATTCACAAGCCACATTCATTATTATGATTATACTCCTTAGACGTGCATTACACAGTGTAAAACTATGTACGTAGCTGGAGGACAGTATGTACTTTGACACATACAATGCCATGCACAGATACTTGTATAAAAATACCGCACAGGTGAAATACTTAATGCTATGGGATACGTACAATGTGAGAAAGAAATGTGCAAGGAGGTCTGTAAAAAGGAGCTGTCTGGTCCCCCAAATATATTTGTTCATGTGAATTGACACAAAAATACATGACAAAGAATAAACTGGCTACAGTGAATACAGTTTTGAAAGCACAGAGACAAAATTAATTGAGAGTTAGAAACACATTCCAAAAACTCAAAAGTGTTACCAAGGGTTACACCACGTGGACCAATGTCTTGAGTTATGCGTGCTGACAACTAGAGAGATTAGCTGTTGACTGATCCTTGATCCCTATTCCATCCATTGAGGTCGAATGCAGCGGACTGTGATTTGAAATGGGACTTGCATTGAGCTGTGGCTCTGTACGAATTGTCAGTTCAGAGTCTAAAGATGAAAGCGTCTCCGGCTCAGCCGCGCAAGTTGCAACCTCCTTCTTTCCCCCTCTTCCACGACCCGGCGATTCCTTCTGGTGCACCTTCATGTGACGCTTCTTCTCGTCAGAGCGTGCAAACCTCCTTCCACAGGTCTCGCAAGCGAAAGGCTTCTCCCCTGTGTGAGTCCTGATGTGAGTGGTGAGGTGGTCTGAACGTGTGAACCTCCGCATACATATTTGACAGAGAAAGGGTTTGTCACCTGTGTGCCTTCGAATATGTCTAGTGAGTTCGTCAGAGCGACTGAAACGAGCATCACAGTACTGACAGGCATGTGGGCGCTCAGAAGGAGGCGGAGGAGATCTTCTCGGTAAGAGGTTGGCCGGCGGCTTAGTACCACCCGTCGATTTGCGTTTTCGTGGCGTACTCGTCTTTGGCGGACTCACCGATGCGGCTCCCTGAAAGCTCACAGGCAACGAAACTCCTAGGCTGGCCACGATGTTGAAGTCGGCCAGGACCGTGGGCGGGTTGAGAACACTCCCAATGGTGGCGGCTTCTTCTTTGGCGCCGGGCTGCTCTATGCTGTTGAAGCTGACCGACGACTGAGATTGAGACGTGGGCGAGAGAATTCCCCCGCTGTTGGTGGAGGTCTGGGGAGACGCCAGCGCGCCCGTAACAACCGCGCTAGCTGCCGTCTGAGGGCAGGGCTCGCTGATGACGGGGCTAACGCTGTAGGTGACGAGATCCTGAGGCTGTTGCCCGTTTACCGGTTGAGAATCCATTACTGTGGGGCCTGCTGGTGGGAGCGGGGGAGTATACGGAGTGTGGGGACTGTGGCTAGACGGAGTGTGACACGGAGCCGGGTGATATGGAGACATCGCCTCTGCTAGAACACCGGGTTGGCGACCGGGGTGGCATTGCTGCGAGTAGTTCTCCATGCTTAAGGGAGGGAGGGATGCACGGGGATGCGTTGGGCTCCTTCCAGGTAGCGGGTAGTTGTTGACAGAGTGGGGAGTAGGCGGTTGCGTTGGAGTATGCATTGGAGGAAGCGCCGCGGGTTGCATTGGAGGGGGGCTTTCGATCACCTTGTTGTAACTTGAGTGATGCACTTCAATCGGGTGATAGGGCAGTGAGGTGGGCCAATGGCTGAAAGGCGGACCAGGTAGCTGATGGTGCATCCTGTGAGGTTCCTGCTGCTGGTAGTAAATTACTTGCGCACTCACTAATCGGAGAGAAAAAGGGATAAGGGAGGTGACGGCACTCGCCCTTACGCTACAGGCATTGCGTGATGTGGTGCAGTAAACTCACTGCTACTAGCTATGGAAACAGAACCAGCAACAGGTGGGTGTCTGCCAAAGAACTCAGATCCTTCAAAGCTACCGTCTTGCGCCAGTGTTCTGAGCTATTTCCGCTGCGGAGTTAGTTACGATCTCGGGTGAGAAGCGAAGCTTGTTCGTCCTTCGACTGCCAACCTCCAGTGACAGTCTCACTTATAAGCAAAGCAGGCCTTGTTTCCAGCCCAACCCTGTCTGTTAGCGAAGAGCCGAATGCGGGGTCTCACAAAACCTCAGACACAATTCATTTCCTCTGCCTAAAATACCGGCTTGGTTGCGTGGGACGGTATGCTACTGAGTGGGTGGTATCATGAATCTAGTTATAGCCAACCCCAAACACACGGATGGACATGACACGATCTTAATTCGTTTAAAGACACATAATACAATTTGTGAATCCTATCACACATGCAGTGGACATGCTATCAACTATCTGGGCAGTCTAAAAGCAATGTTGTTCGTCTGTTAACCCCACAGCGTGAGGTTGCCCAAAAAAGTCATTGAATTGTGGCAATCTTCTGTTTGCCACTGACGTAGTGGGCGTGGGGTTGTAGGTGGTACCGGGGGCAGTTGAGGTTGGTCCCTGTCCGTCTGTTGTGGGAGGGGGGCTGAGGAAGGCGGGGAACGCACCAGCTTGCTTGCTTGGGTCGACAAGGGAGGGTGGGGCAGGGTGGATTGGAGGAGCGATGCTCTGTAGTGGGCTGTGCAGCTGTGCATGCCTGTTGCCATGAGCAACCATATTCTGTCCGACTGGCCATTCAAACATAGGAGGGAGGGATGCTCCATACCCTGGACTGCTTCTGTTGAACATGTGGGGGTGGGAGGTTAGTGGGTGTGGCTGGGCGGCAAGGGGGTGGGGTGGTCCATACCACCCTGGACTGGGTAGATACGTATTGGGTGTCATTGGTGACGCAAGTCCATAGCAGGCGGATGGAGGAGGATTGACACCTGAGGACAGGAAGGATAGGTGTACATGTGACAACTCCCTTCATCTACAAGTGACCCATATTCACTGTGACACTGTGTGACTGGTGAAATGTTATCAACTTCTCAGTGTAAGACGTATCGGAATCTGTTACCCACCAGTGAATGGTTATAGGAGGAAGCAGTGTTGAATAACTTAACACATTATTAACAGTTGCATGTGTGGCTAGAGACAGAAGTGGGTGCTTCACCACATCCCACTCATAGCAGGGCGCCCCTGGGAGGCAACAGTGTGGTGGGTGAGGAATGGAGCCTCACAGACACACGAGCTATGAATATCATTATATACCCAGCCATACCAATTGAATTAGACCATTGAGTAAACAATTGCCACACAAAAGCCATATAATAGTGAGTGGGCTGCTTGACAAGTGCTGAATGGACAGTGCTGTAAGCCGAGTCAGGACCGAGTGGGAAACACGATTCACTCATCGAAAGTGGTACAGATTTTTCTCTAAGAATGCAAATGTCTACCATCTAATGTAGAAACCACAAAGGCTATTGTTCCTTAACACAGATATGACACTGAATCACAATGCATGTGCAATACATGTGCGTCAACAAACCATGGGAATGGTGAAGCGCGATGGGCTGTCCTGGGCTTGTCTGTGGGTCGTACACCATCTGAAGGCTACCCCAGTCACTGCAAAGGAACAGTAGGGATTATTGGCTATTATGTGGTGCTACTGGAGGTGACTATGCATGTATGCTACGTATTTTGGTGCAGTGGATGCAAACAGAAAGAGCTAGGATATGGAATTAACTCTGCTACACACACACACACACACACACACACACACACACACACACACACACACACACACACACACACACACACACACACACACACACACACACACACACTGCTATATTGGTTAATCCCCTACAGCTGAGTGTACACACACCAGAATAAACCGACTTTGTGACAACAATGTGTGGGGAGTGTATAATGGCCGCTAACATGTAATCCTAACCTACATGCAAGATTGAGTCAGAGTGTGGAGATGAAACTTAATTAAGGGAAGCAAGGGTTCCATTATATGTAGTGCAATCATTTAATTAATAAGTACCAGTGGCTGCCTGTAGTCGTGATCTAATGACCAGACAGCTAGAGTCCTAGAAGTGCAGCTAATGTCTGAAAGGGAGAAGTGATAGCTATGCATTACAGTGCTGATTGAGGGGGCAGGGTATGTATGTACAGCTATGATAGCTACGTATACAGGTAGATATCTCCAACATAACTATGTAGGCACAGGTGCTCTCTGAGAGATTTGGCAGACTGTGTCTTATACTGCATCATTCGCACATCTGTGGTTGATAGCATTACGCTATCACACACAACCACGGATTCAATTACAACACAGTCCATGCCTCCTTACTACACAGTGGGTGGGTAAATGGTGTCTACGCGTGCAACTTCATCCTAGATGTGTGCCATGGAAACAATGCCGTTGTGTCTGGTAATGGAGAACTCACCACTGGCCAGCTCCTTCTCTGAATGCTTTTGCAAAAGGGTTGTTGGTGATCTTGAGCTGCGTGACCTCCTCATTCTGATAAGCTGTCACAGTGATGAAGGTAGTCTCGGGGAAGTCCCTCACCAAGATAGTTTTGGGTGTGGCAGTGGGAGGGGCACCTTTCTTGTGCTCCTCGATAATCAGCCGCAGGAAGTATTTGTGCATCGAATGCAGCAAAACCTTGAATGAGACAAAAGATACAGAGAAGGGTATTCATATTACAGGGAACAATTGTACAGGGTGTACAGGAAGCAGTGGAGAGCTGAGATATGCATTCCTACATTGTTGGTAACAGGAACTGCCATACCATTCCAAAAGCAGACACTCCCAACCTTTCAGAGATGGATATTGCATTACAAAAATGTTCCGAAAAATTGTCGTCCCCATATCCCATCTTCCTTTCAAAATGTTAGTCAAGAGGATCGGTAACAGGATGTCAGGCTAGGACAGCGGATGTCCTTCTTCTTGTTACATTTATTGGATGTTACATCAAGTACTCGTCCCACACACCCACTATGATTAAACTCTACTATGCCTCCAAAATAAGATGCCTTCAGTGAGAGATTCATCCTCCATAATTGGACTATTTCAACATAAAGTGACCAAATATAGACTTGGAAGAATACTACCATATAAGGAAGTGCAGGGAAGCAGCCACCTGCCAGTGTGTTTGCACTCAGCATACGCATTACAACTACAATCGAATGCCACTGAAAGCAGGCCACACAAATCACGTTTCTGCACAGCATACAACTCTAATTACTTTCCAATGGGGAGGTATGAATTGGACTCTTACTACAAGCAACAATTAGTGGAGGGCACATTAATGAAAGGAAGATGCATCAATATCAACTATTGTAATTGACTGCAGTTATTTAGTCACTCCATTCACCGCATGCACGTTAGACTATGGTATACAGGTACAATATGCAACTTACATTCCCCTTCGGGTTGTCCTTGTTGTTGGTGATCTTTGTCTTGCGAAAGGACACTCCCTGTCTCATCCAGTAGCCACCGCTGTTCGGGGAGTCTGGATGAATGCATGTTATGGTGGGCGGCTGTGGGTCCGCACTGCCCACCGCTATCCACTGGCAATTTAGGAATTTGAACCTGTGCTTGTCGGCAAGGACCATCTCCATTTTCATTGTGTATTTGTGCTTGGGCTTGAGACCAGAGACTGTGACGGCAAAACCAGGGAACATCCTCCTACAGTCCAAAGGCAGAATACAGGATGAGTATATGTATGTGGCATACACGCACTACTAGTTCTCTAATCAACATCCTTACACACACTTCATTTGTACTGTGTTTGTGATGCATACGCTTGTGCTGTATGCATGCCACATAGCTAGATTCGGATAGTAGAAAGGGTGCACGCACGTGTGTGGAGCTGGCAGTGGTAGTGTGTGCATGGTCAATCGCTCACCTCCCTGCTCTGTTGACAATCATCTCAGTGCCTCTCTTGTAGAACTCCTCCCATAGCTCCTGTCCCTCAACAGTGATGCCGATGCCGGATTCATCCTGGTGGTTGTAGGCGGGGACAAACGAGCAAGGTTGCTGCAACGTGGTTGGGGCAAGGCTGTAGTCCTTTGAAGGGTCAGCTGCCATGGGAGCTCTGGCAGCACCAGTTGAGTGGGGAAGGAGTGCATCTGCAGCGGAGGCCACTTGTGGGGGGGTCAGGCCACAACTGGTGGGGGTGAGGGCTGCTGATTGGTGGTCATCGGCTTGAAGTGGGTCATCTGAGACCTCCAGGGTATAGTGCAGGCTTTCGCCTTGCCCATGCCCAGCTGGCTCAAACATGTTACTACTTCCAAGTCCGGTCTCCATTTCCTTGCAGGCGGTGTTCAAGTCCCTGGTCTCACTGAACAGTGGTGTGGAGGTGTCTGTGGTCATCACGTCTGCCCTGGTCACCACTGGGAGATCCACAGCCTGTGTGCACTGCAAGCCTGCTCCAATCACTGCAGATAGGGGCGTTGTCACCTCCTCCATTTGAATACAGCTGCTACTGCTAAAGCCCTGACCAGTCAGTTACAGAGAAAAGGCACAATTTTCGTCAGGAGCTTAGGCAGAAAAGTAGGCACACTTTGGTACTGGAGGTTTAGGAAGTTCTCTCTGTCTCCTTTAGCTGGCAAACAGTCCAAATGCCTCAAGAGTGCACTGCTTGAACTTTACACTTCTTCCTCAGTGAAACCTTTCACTAGCTGCCATGTTCCTATCCTCTGATAACAATAGGGACTAAAATAATGGTGAAGAAACCCTATTTCCCTTCAAGTCACAGCCTCTGGACAAACAAACAATTTAACAAGTTTATCACAAGGGATATTTCCAGTTGTCACCTCCCTTGATCACCAAGTTCATCAAAGGCACTGGTAATACCATTAATTAGCAGCATGTATACAACTGATATCTCATAGAGATATATAGGCATTCAAAAGTTATTTATGAAGACATTATAATGCATGGGACAGACATTGTGGTGTGTGAACAACACTGCTGCTATAATAAGTCATTCACGCAGGTGTCTGGATATGTACAGTTTGTTTCAGTGAATTATTGTCACGAGACAGCTGGTACTGTCTCTCTCAGGGGCTTATCTCTTTGAGTGAATAAGTCAGCACAAGGGGGGGTTCCTACATAAAGAAACAAGAATAATACACATGCATGCCTTAGCAAACAATACAAATAACATCTATACGTATAGCCTACATATACACACGCGGTGATACCATACCCTTTCCTACGGCACATGTATAAAATGACATCATTGTGACATCATTGGTAGGTTCAGCCTTTGGCAACCAATCAGAGGCAGATGCACTGGACTCTGGTCAGGTCAGGCAGTCTACTGCCTATAGCAAAGCCTTATGAAGGGCACTGACTTCAGGACACCTCTCTAATGATGACATCGCCTAGTGTCCCAGTTACATAGAGATGTGTACTGAACTACTTCTGCATGAAATGATGGCATCTCTCCAATGAGGACAGTGCCTTCTGTCCCAGCTACATAGAGATGTACAAAACTATCTCTGAAATAAGAACACCTCTCTAATAAGAACACTTGGGCCAGTCTAAAATTGTCCCAAAGGAACAGAGAGGCATAAAGACAAATGATAGGTCATTAAGCTGAAAGTTGTAACACTGGCACAGTTTATCCATGTAAATACGTCAGAAGGAATGCATACGGATTTATATACAATACATCTGCAACTATGCATCCATGCTAACTTGTTACCATGACAACAATTCATTTGCATATCCATGCACTTATCAGCCATAGTGAATCACGACATAAAAACATAATGCGGCCACCAGGTGTGTACATTCCAATGATCTCTGATCTTAACCCTCCCACTGCATTCACAGATGCACAGCTTCAAATATCCACACTTCCGATCACTGACCTCATGTGTCACTTCATAGGCTGAACAATTTAAGGTCAAGGACCATGTGGTCAGATGCAAAGAGAGGAGACATGCATTCCAACACCAGGGTAAGAGGTGACAGGTGTGGTGTGCTTAGTTTACTAACAGTGGTGACCATCAAACACACCAGTAGGCATACCAGAGTGCAGCAACAATGTGTGGGCGGGGAGGGCCATGTGAAGTGGTTTAGCACTCCCAGATCCAATGTACGGTTGCCATTCACCTTTGACGCAGAAGAGCCAGTGCCTCTGTAAGCGACAGCCCCTGATACAGAACTACGTGGAGGCCTCCCACAGAGCAGCATGGGCTAGTGCAGCTTTAGAAGGAGGGATGAATAGTAGCCGATATGCAGGCATTCTGTGCATGCTGTTCTAGTGTTTGTCTATAACAACTGGCATCCCAACGATGGTGAACACATTCTTCGCTTGAGCACTTGGAGGGGATGATACCATAGACACTAGAACAATGGGATGCAGTAGGCAGTGTACCATACGGGAAAGAAGTGCTGTGTTTCGTGTACAGAACAGTGTTTCACTCATCAGCAACATTCGTTTTGAAGGCCATGACATCAAGTCAATTGCACTTAGTCAACACAGAAATGTAAAAGATCTAGCTAGCCAGTCCTGCTCAGTGCAATAAACAACAAAACAAACAAACATCCAGATGGTAACTCTCCCATCCTGCACAACAGAGCAACAAAAATTCTATATTGTCTTGTCACCTGGTTGGCATGGCAACCTTTAATCTACACCTCCATGCATTCCTTCAGCTGTCACAAGACATAAAAGGCCACCACATTCCAGCAAACCCTTATCTTAGCACTCCCCCTCCATTCACAGAGTGCAGGATGAAGACATTCGAATATTCCAGGCCACGTGTTGCCCCCACAAGAAACTTCAGAGGCTGTACAATCTAGAGACAAGGGCCAAGTGGTCAGGCTACGCAATGAGGTGATTGGGAGCAGCATTTCCTGCATTGCACATTCCATTTTATCAGACAATTGCTCACACGTGTGCCAACCAAAGTTTACTAACAGTGGTTACCATCAAACACACCAGTAGGCATACCAGCAGAGAGCAACAGTGTGGTGGGTGGGGAGGTGCCGTGTGAAGTGGTTTAGCACTATCAGATCCTATGTACAGTGGTATTTGCCATTGACGTAGAAGAAACGGTGCCAGCAGTAGCCCACGAAACAGAACTACGAAGCTATCCACATACGTACGCTGATCATAACTGTATAGAATTTGGCACTGTGAGTATAGTTTCAACTTGCTGCAGTGTTTGAGCTGTTATTACAGGTGCATGTATTCCTGTAGCATGTGGTCATTGAGACGATCCCAGTGGAAATAGCAACTTCACACATTCACACTCACTTACCTTCCAGGATGCTTGCCCTATGTCCCTTTAGTACCCACACCCACACACAAACCAAAGGCAACCCACACTTTTGGCTGTGGGTGTGGACTACACCGTGTCATTAGGGTGATCTTACCACCCACACATTGCCACAAATCAGGCTCACAAAGCTGCCCGTGCTTGTCTATAGGGCTTCAATGGCTTGCACAATAACAGCTGATAATGACACACTACCACTGTCACTGTCATTCCACACACTTTAACAGGTGATGATGACACACTACCACTGTCACTGTCATTCCACACATAGCACCAGCTGGTGATGACACACTACCACTGTCACTGTCACTCCACACACTTTAACAGCTGATGATGACACACTACCACTGTCACTGTCACTCCACACACTGCAACAGCTGATGGTGACATGCTGTCACTGTCACTCCACACACACATGGCGCAGACAATGGTGACATGCTGTCACTGTCACTCCACACACATTGCATGACTGACACTCACACTACATAACACTATAGCACTATGTGCCAAATCCACCATGGTGAACTATACACAGAAGTACAGTAGATCCACTTTATATAAAGGGCACTCTCAAATCAGGTAACCTCTCTAATGAGGACATACGCAGTCTCGAGTCAGACCACTTCCAGCCTCCACTTGGTATGACGTCCCACAACAGGAAGAGTGGTCTGGAATATGGTTGACTAACAAGGGCAGTGCCTACTGTTCCAGCTAAACAAAGATGTATAAGATGTATAGAAAGCTACCTCTGCAATAATGCCACCTGACTAATCAGGACAGCTGGGCCTGTCCCAAATTGTTTCATACGTAGGTGTCTAGAATTGGTATCATTGTAGACAGTTTGACTGATTCACTATAAAATCACACATATCATCCATGAAGTCATAGCCCGCTGTGTACACACAAGATGAATGAATTATGTATACGTGTTATGTTATATACGTATACACGTATACGTGTTATGTTATATATACGTGATTTATAGCCAAAGAAACTTATATTAATTGCTTACATTCTATTGGACCACATTTCATAACATCAACCCAAAGAAGGACATCTGATTGGTCAAAAGTCATGATCAGTTGTAGCAGTGTGAATTCAAATGGGCCTGTAAACTAACACCCACTGGCCCATGAAGTGAAAGGTATGCAGTACAGTGGGTTTCACTATTTCTAGCCCAGTTGACATTTGTGCATTGCACTCGATCACATGAGTGAAGTATTGGAATGATGGGCTCGCATGTAGATCGAAGCATGTGCAAGCCTATCGTTCCAATACTTTACTCATGTGATCGAGTGCAATGTGCAAATGTCAATCGGGACTAGAAATCGTGAAACCACTGTACTGAAATACTCATTAGGTTGGTCCTGGCAGACTAGGGTTTCCATGGCGATGACTAAGGTTGGGTAACACTGTGTCATTATGCATTATTGAGTGGACTTATTAGCTTTGGGGTGGCTATTTGGTGACACTGCTCTGGCTTCTGGCTTGTTTATGTACATTATAGCAGCCATAAACATGCACCTATCAGCATGTTATTGTCTCCAGCAGACCCTGAGCAGGAGACTCCAAGGAGGCCTATGGCTGATAAGTACGACCTATAGAGCTGTGCAGAAAATAGCTACGAGAACAAGTCTGTCCCCACTGCAGTGCCAGCCTTTAACTATCACATTCACCCTTGCACTAGCTCACTGTCCATTCTAGACCAAACTTGCAGTCCATCTGTGCTTTGTACTGCAGCTGGTAAAGATAGTTCAGGTAGGGAGGAGTGCAACTGCTGATGGGATACAGTGAAATGCAACACCTAATTCATGTTATATGTGCTAAGGCTGATGATGTGCTGATGATGATGATGATGAGGATGCCCGCAGCGAAAATGACAATGATGCTGACGATTAAATTAAAGTGCTCCAAATTGACTCATACGCCAAAGTGCATGGTCTAACACAACTAGTGTGCCATACTACCACCAAAGACAACCTACGAGTACATGTGCCACAAACTCAAGAGCAGCAGCAGAGATTAATGCTCTTTCAATGTATATACCAGTACGCATAATTGTACCATGCTTTTTGGAGCACTAGCAGAGGACAGATCACCTGTTTTACATAACAAAGGTATGTTTGTTTGTTTAACTCCTGTTGCAGCAGCTGAATATATCAACCACAAAGACACATACGTACAACACACACACTGTCACACACACACACATACGCACGCGTGCACACACATACTCACAAACACACACACACACACACACACCACACACACAGCAACTATGTACTCTATGCTAGCAAGAATGCACACGGAGTAACAGAAGTAACAGAGCCTGACTGAATCACAGAGGTTTCCGACTGTCATAGATGTACTGCTGTCAAAAATGCCTAGATAACAATTGAATGGCTTCCATCCCTCCAAGTGGCAAGGGGAATTCAATTAAGGGCTAACTACATAACCTAAACAATTGGCAATTGGCTGCAATGAATTCTAATGGGTGCGTATCAATGTTGGGTCCTCCCTCGCACACAACCTTGACCAGCCCACCAGAGTTGAAGTAGTACAACAACCAGATAAGCCCTTGGGGAGGCTGCCACGCAGTAGCAGACACTGTATGGGACCAGATAAGCCCTTGGGGAGGCTGCCACGCAGTAGCAGACACTGTATGGGACATACACTCAAATCTGCTCTGGCAATTAGCGTGCTTTGTTGGTACTTGCTCCATAGCAACCTGCCTGCTACAGTCCTAACTTAGACATGATAATATTGCAGAGGCTAGGTTACTGTAGTATTAAATTGACATGATAAGAGCAGTATTACTATTAGTGAGGTCAGATTCTTACAGTTGGCCATGGCAATGGACAGGCTGGGCTGGGATGCAAACTAGCAGATCACTGCATACTATTATATACAGTGCATATCAGTCTAAATGAATAGAGAGTACTAGCAATCATGCAACAAGTTAGTTACAAGGTTGGGACGTCCAAACTCTAAAGTATTTGTTGTCTAAGTCCAACTTGAAGGTTGGTTGAAATGATGTAATCTTTGCAAATACCTCGTCATAATTTATGATTGTTCTCGATCTGTTCCAGTTTGTTGTTTTTGTTATTTGTTATTTGTTATTAAGGTGACCCCATCAGCCATAGGCTGGCATTAATGGAAGACTGCAAACATGATCAAATTAACTAAATGACAAAACAAAGAAACGACAATCTGACACTCTAACAACAAGTTTCATAAGCTAACATCTTGCATGATGAGGACACACACACAAATACACAATAAATCAATAAACAAACAAATAAACAACCATTGAAAAGTCTCACACCACACACTTTACCTTTCTAATCCAGTGCTGCATCCAGACACCTTTCAAATTGCTGTCCTTGTGCAAAAGCTTGTCTCTGCAAGTAAGTTCAATCTGAGAGCCAAAAGAGATGTGAATGGAGATGTTAAACAAAGTGTTGATTAGAAGACGTGACAGGAGATGAATTCATGCAACTGCAGAGGATTGGCTCCAACCAAGCATAGAAAGGAACAAACAGAAACAAGACACATGTTTCCAGAAACGGATGACGTTACAAGACATTTGTCAACTGAGCACTGGCAAGAAACCTAAGTCTCAATAGCATATAGCACTTGTGTGCACAGATGTGCGCACATGATTGGCCTCTGTGGCAGGGCGGTGTGCGGATGTACACATGCACATACACACACACGTTTCCTCAAGTTGTTATCTGTTACATAATCTCTGTCAACCAAGTTATCATGAGAAACTAAAAATGCAGCTACCTATATGGTGCAGACAGCGCATGAGAGGTTTCTGTATCAGCCGGGTTCGTAGATGCATGGATGCACACATACATTTCCTTCCCACATGCATAAATAATACTATAAGCCACAGTCAACTGAGTACTGACAAGGAAGGGACAATGAAATCACATCTATCACGTGCACGCACGCGATTGAACTCATGAAAGGCCTCTGTAGCTAGGCGCACACACAAAACCAAATTCCTCATGTAGACACGAGGTAACATGTCTACATGAAGTTCCTGAAGTTACCAAATGTTACACAACTTGCGTTCTGTGAGCAGTGATGAAGAACGGGAGTTGTATCAAAGCTTTGCCACATATACACACACACACACCAGACACGGTGCCACACAGACAACAGCAGTCACGTTCGTACACATGGTATTGAGTACCCGAAGCCACTAACATAACCACTGGCTCCTGAGCAGGAGCCCGATATGCAATGGTATTTCAACTTGAGAAGTCTCTGTAGCAAGTTGCACACACGTGTACATACACACACACACACATACAAACACACACACACACACACACACACACACACACACACATGCACATGCACACACACACACACACACACGCACATGCACACACACACACACACACACACACACACACACACGCACATGCACACACACGAAATCGAAAGTTAGTGTACCATTGACTAAAAGCCTGTTCGTATAACCCAACCACACTTGCCTGTGGGATATTGAGCACGAAGCCTTTGAACATGTAGCCAAGTATTATTACTATGGCATCATTTGTATATAAATGAATGACTCAGTTATATACAGACATCCTCATGCAGTACATGCTTACAAAGGGAATCTATAACATACAGTACAAACTAGGAATACCACACATCGAAATTATACCACGGCTCAATGAGAAAGAGAACATGGCACGAAACTATATCTGGGATGCCTATGATGTTTAGAAACTCCATATAGACACAAGTTACCATGGCAACAGGATCTATAAAATGGATCTGCCCCCACCGGTAGTTCCCCACTCTCATATCCAGTCAATATCAGAGCAGTGGAGACAGTTTCATTCATATCTGTAACCACATCAGCGAATCTTCTTATGGTTGCTGAATTGTGCAATAACATACAAAGTAGCAAATGTGATTGGCTCATCCTACATTGCAGCAGTATGGTCTTGTAGATTTATGGAGCGTTGATTAGCATTCACGTAGCTAAAGGGATGGTTCAAGTAAAACGCTTCGACCACGAGGGTCTTCATCAGTTTTGTAACTGATGAAGACCCTCGTGGGCGAAACCTGTCAATTTTCAGTTGTAGAACATTTTGCCTGATGAAGCCCCAGATGGGCAAAATGCTGCAATTATTGATTGAAAGTTTGATTTACTTCATGTGCTAGATTGTCCAAAGAAGAAGACTAGCTATTGTTCATCATTCAGCTCATGCCTAACAATTTCCACTATAACATTTTGAAATTTGAATACAATATTCACCCGGCTGTGATATGAATATAGCATAATTACTTACGTGGGCAGTAATATGGAATCAATACAGACTACAGCATTCAATACAGACTGCGCTTTCATCATCATGACACATTCATTCAAACTCGTTGTCACTGAAGTGGTAGGTAACACTGTAAACAGTAAATCAGGAGAACCAGCACAACAATCAACACAGGACTTTCGCCCACAAAGCTCCTTAGGTCTTCGATAGACTGTTCAGAATAGATGAAGGGCCATTCAAGATCAGGTGCGAAAACAATATGGGCATTGGCCCCCTATTGTGAGTGGTAAAGGTGACAGTGTGAACTACTAGTGTACATTGCTTAATGCTTTCAGCATTTCTGGTCAATTTCTCTACCTCATCATATCAATTCATCACATCTTTGGGAAAAAAGTGAAGAAAAATATGTATGCTATTGTATACATATATACCAACGCCCCCACATGAATTCTTCCTGTTCAGGTAAATACAAAAGGCATAGCAATTATGAGCCATGTTTATGCTAGCATGACAATGTGGTGTGATTGAGACAAATTAGAAGGTCTTGAGACAAGGAGATGAACAGGGGCACATGCTCACCTGACAACTATAACACACACTGCACATAAGTGCACACACACACACACACACACACACACACACACACACACACACACACACACACACACACACACACACACACACACACACACACACACACACATGCACACGCACACACACAGAGACATGTGTGCATACACACACTCACATACTCACACACACACACACACACACACACACACACACACACACACACACACACACACACACCTCATGAAGAGGAGGAATGGTCAGCTTGTGCTGCAGAAATGTTCGCAGGTGTTGGATGGTCACTCGAGAAGAGCACCTCAAAAATGGCCGAGCAAGAGGCTGCAAGGTGAGGAGGAGAGAGGAAGGGAGGGGGAGGGGGGGAAGGAGGGGAAGGGGGAGGGAAAGAAGAGGAGGGGAAAAGAAGGGAGGAGGAGGGGGGGAGGAAGGAGGAAGGGACGGGGAAGGGAGGGAGAGGGGAAGGGGGAGGGGAGAGGGAGGGGAATGGGGAGGGGAGGGGAGGAGGGAGAGGAAGGGGAAAGGTGTAGGAGAAAGAAAATGCCAAAACACTGACAGGTAGGGGGAGGGCAACAAAGGAACAATGCTATCCGTTGTCATGACTCCACTATCCTGTATGTCTGTCAACAAGGCAAAGGAACATGTGTGCATTCCTTCCTAGGAATATGCCAGCAGGCTCTATTGTGGTTCACAGGAAATGCAGGGAGTACAGTGGGGCTTACTATCCCATTGGTTGCTACTGGATGAGCAAAATATGGCAAGTTGGATTGGTTAGTCTTCCAGTCTTTTCAAAACAGGACACGCATGCACACACCACATACACGTACACATGCAGCATACAGTACACTCACACCACACAACACAAATTCACATACACTCCACACATACTGTACACACACTTCACATACAGTTCACACAACACGCACACACACACACACACACACACACACACACACACACACACACACACACACACACACACACACACACACACACACACACACACACACACACACACACACACACACACACACACACACACACACACACACACACACACACACACACACACACACACAGACACACACACACACACACACACACACACACACACACACACAGACACACACACACACACACACACACACACACACACACACACACACACACACACACACACACACACACACACACACACACACACACACACACACACACACACACACACACACACACACACACACACACACACACACACACACACACACACACACACACACACACACACACACACACACACACACACACACACACACACACACACACACACACACACACACACACACACACACACACACACACACACACACACACACACACACACACACACACACACACACACACACACACACACACACACACACACACACACACACACACACACACACACACACACACACACACACACACACACACACACACACACACACACACACACACACACACACACACACACACACACACACACACACACACACACACACACACACACACACACACACACACACACACACACACACACACACACACACACACACACACACACAGACACACACACGTACACATGCACCATACAGTACACTCACATCACACAACACAAATTCACATACACTCCACACACACACACACTTCACATACAGTTCACACACACACACACACACACACACACACACACACACACACACACACACACACACACACACACACACACACACACACACACACACCTCCAACATGAGCGCCTCCTCCAGTGCAGGGTCTGCTTCAAGCCTAAGAGTGACCAATTCGTCATCACGCTGGAAGTGCATGTGAGTGAACTCCACACTGGTTTTGGACTTGTCGAGGAGTGAATTCTGAGCAGCTGCAGAGGAAGGAGGTAGCAGTCAAAGGTGGAGTAGTGAGAGAGAGACACCTTCCCCAGCACAAGGACAGTGAGAGAGAAAGGAGCAGATAAGGCTATGTACAAATATTCCTTGGAATGAATTACGTATGACGGACACTCCATTAGAAGCAGGGGCTTGTGTTAGAAGCAGGGGGCTTGTATGAGAAGCAGAGGGCTTGTGTTAGAAGCAGGGGGCTTGTATGAGAAGCAGAGGGCTTGTGTTAGAAGCAGGGGCTTGCATGAGAAGCAGAGAGCTTGTGTTAGAAGCAGAGGGCTTGTATGAGAAGCAGAGGGCTTGTATGAGAAGCAGAGGGCTTGTGTTAGAAGCAGGGGCTTGTATGAGAAGCAGAGGGCTTATGTTAGAAGCAGAGGGCTTGTGTTAGAAGCAGGGGCTTGTATGAGAAGCAGAGGGCTTATGTTAGAAGCAGGGGCTTGTATGAGAAGCAGAGGGCTTGTATGAGAAGCAGAGGGCTTGTGTGAGAAGCAGAGGGCTTGTATGAGAAGCAGAGGGCTTGTGTTAGAAGCAGAGGGCTTGTATGAGAAGCAGAGGGCTTGTGTGAGAAGCAGAGGGCTTGTATGAGAAGCAGAGGGCTTGTGTGAGAAGCAGAGGGCTTGTATGAGAAGCAGAGGGCTTGTGTTAGAAGCAGAGGGCTTGTATGAGAAGCAGAGGGCTTGTATGAGAAGCAGAGGGCTTGTGTGAGAAGCAGAGGGCTTGTATGAGAAGCAGAGGGCTTGTGTGAGAAGCAGAGGGCTTAAACTGTATATTAATAGCAGTAGGAAGATACAGCATATTAGCAGGGGTAGCAGTGGGTGTTGGCATTAGTAGCAGGGTGCTTGCTGTAGCAGCAGCAGCAAGGTTCTGTACTACTATTAACAGCAGGGTGCCTGAATTGCTAGTAGTGCTGCTTGGGCTTATATTAGCAGCAGGGCTTGTATTACCAGCAGTGGGCTTGTATTAGCAGCAGGGGCTTGTATTACCAGCAGTGGGCTTGTACTACCAGCACTGCAGTGGGCTTATATTAGCAGTAAGCACTTGCAATACCAGCAGTGAGCTGGTATTAGCAGCAGGGACTTGTCTTCCTTAAAATTAAGGTAGTAGGTACGGCTAAAGTGACCAAATTCGTTTGCCTTCATTTTTAGTGGTTGAGTTATCTTCATCATCATAAATCTTAACTCAAAGTTCCAAGTCTGTACTTTCACGCTGTCACAAGTTATGAAGGAATGAAAATTTGGCGATTTGCATCAAACTCTATGTGTTCATGATGCAGTTGGCAGCAGGGATGTTTGTACATAGGTACGGAAGGTGACAGGTGTGAAATAAGATATGAATAACCCCAACTACGTATTAGGCCCTCTAAATCAACAGTGAGGGAAGTATTGCAGACTTCAGCCTCTTGTGGGCGATCGTTCCACTTGCAAAGCTCGAAAGTTACTGGATTCTGCGTTACAAAGGTTGTTCCTAGCATTGGGTTAGGTAGCGATTACAAAATGTTCCAATGGCACCAATATACTCTGGCATACCACTGTGTGTGCTAAAGGTGTAGTAGAGCTATCTAGTGTGAAGCGTTACAACTGATCCAAACGCGGTTTGCTTCATTGTGTAGAGCATTATGTTGGGCAGATTCCTATGGCAGTGATAACGGAAAATTGTTTCTGTGACCGAGTTATTGCAAATTTTGTAAGTTAGAAAGGGATAGAGAATTGCTCTACAACGAGATGGAAACTGGTAAATCGCTGCCATAGATTTGTGCACACGTCAATAGATTGTATATCCCAGGTTTGGTCCATCTCAGCCTTTGGGGGTAGAAGAAGATCAAATTTCCCTAGAGTTGCTTGACTTCAATCAAGGTGATAATTTTTCACTTTCACTTAGATTATCTCAATAAGGAAATCACTGATCAATTAACGAGTGACACCAAATTTTGAAAAATTTACCTGTTTATTATTATTTATTTACCATATTTGTATCAATTGTCATTGGTGGATTTATGGTTTGAGAGTTACAAAGGCAAGAGTAGTGTACCCTAAAGGAAGCTTTTAGCTGTACCTACTACCATAAGCAGCTGCATTTGACCATAGACAGCACTCCACTAGTAGGAGCAAGCCAGTATAAGAGGCCCAGAGGATTTGGCAGTCTAGGGAATACACCAAATTTGGGGCAGATGAGGGCAATGAATTACATCAGCTGGTCTGTTTCGTGGAGTGACTGAAATATCCAATGCTACATACACAAGCAGTGCTCGTATTGATCTGAGCCGGGTCAATGCATCTGAGAGCACAAGATGAAACAGAAACACACATGCAGTGGCAAGAACCACAGGGCATAGACCAGCTACAGATCAATTCCTATGAATGCACCTAACGAAAACTTCCATAGACAAAGTATCTCGTGTTAGAACACACTATGCAATTAGATTGATCACCACCTACACAGTTCACCATACTGAATGAGCTGTACAGTACACTGCATACATTGGCTGGCTCCTTTGATTTGACTCTTCGGGGACAGACAGTCAACAATGAGGGCAGGACATCAAGCAACAAACCATACTGACATCGAGCTACCAGCTGTACTGACCCCTCATGTCTGCTACTGTTTGCCACTGAAGAATTCCTATGAGGCACTCCATCCACTGAAATCAAGCGACTGTGGCGTTGGTGTGCACGGGATGAGTGAGGCAGGAAGGCTGAAGTGCCAAGGGGTTTGCATGCACAACTGCACATGCGTACATGGGTTTTGAAGTAGCGGCATTAGAGGCATGATAGCAATTATGTGTGAGCTGATGTGATAAGGAGCTGACAATGTTGGTAGAGCCAGTTAGAAGCAAGCACAATTAACTCATTAACAGATACAAATCTTAAATTATACCATTATTGGTCAAAATGTGATTTAGCAGTTTAATTCCACAATTTAAACATTACTGCCACTTCATTGCCACTGACATATATTGCATAATTCAGTGGAATCTGTCAAGACAGCCACCTGTGAACCAGCTCTAACTGACCTTTATAGAGAGGTGGCTGCTCTACAGAGGTAGTTTGCAATGCTTTAGTGCCATTTGGGGCCAGGGAGGCTGGCTGTTTTAAAGTGGTGGCTGCCTAAGACAGTGACCATCTTAGACAGGCTCCACTGTACCTAACAATTTTACGTTAACTATTTAATGCTGCAATCCTCTTCTTTTGTTCCTAGGTGCCTGCAACAGCAGCTCCATGGGCCACTTTGAAGACATCCACATTTGAAATAAGATTCTCAACCCCCCAACAACCAGACAAGACAGTGGCAAGACTTGCTGTTTTCAACAATTTTGATAAAACAGGATCGTTGGTAGACAACATGTCATATGTGGCTATAGAAAGTGTGCTTACGTATATGAGGCACAAGGATATGTAGTGTGCAATAGATCCTGTTACCTTGGTTACCAAAGTGAACATCCCCATCTGAGCTACAGTTAATTATAGACATATATTATGGCAAAGGGATGTATACCAGTGAAAGATGCTAAAGTGTGCTGTATTAGTGATATTCCCTCATCTTGTCACTAAACACATCACACTTTGTGTGGTCTAACTAGTACCTGTTGTATACACTCACACAGTTTACACACTTGGTCACCATGGTAACAGACATTTACAAGTAATAGAGTTCACAAGTACTGTATAGAATTAATGTGGTGTATTATGAGTATATCAAGATCAGGCAGTGTGTGTGCATGCGTGTGTGAGTGTGCAGTGGCAGATCTAGCCCAACTTTTGAGGGAGGGTCAGCACCTTTAATTGCTATTGCACAATCATAAGATGACATAATTTAAAATGGCTGCCAGCGGCCAGAAAAAAGAAAGAGCTTAATTTAGTTCTCTGTGCAGCCATACCAGACTCCATTAAGCTTACACCAGCTCCTCAAAAACTATTTAGATGATTTAGGCCAAGTCCTGTTGGGTGTCCACTTTAGAGCAATTTGCCAAGTAAAATATTTCTGAACTGGGCCAAAGAGGGGGGCTAAAGCTCCCTCTAGTCCCCCCCTGGATCTGCCCCTGGTGTGTGTGTGTGTGTGTGTGTGTGTGTGTGTGTGTGTGTGTGTGCGTGCGTGCGTGCGCGTGTGTGTGTGTGTGTGTGTGCATGCGTGCTTGTGTGTGTGTGTGCGTGCGTGTGTGCGTGTGCGTGTGTGCGTGTGTGTGCGTGCATGCGTGTGTGTGCGTGCATGCGTGCGTGCATGTGTGTGTGTGTGTGTGTGTGTGCGTGCATGCGTGTGTGCATGTGTGTGTGTGTGTGTGTGTGTGTGTGTGTGTGTGTGTGTGTGTGTGTGTGTGTGTGTGTGATACACTTACGATCCCTCATCCCCCGCTTGCTGTAAAACTCTTCTCTCCGGCTAGTTTCACCTAAAGACACACAAAGACAAACGATCAGATGTACAGTACACTATGCACTTCCAGACTACAATCAAACACACGTCTACAACTCCTGATTGGCCCAGCTCAAAGTTGGACCACATTTCCAACTAAACTTCATTGTACAGTGGAGCCTATCTAAGATGGTCACTGTGTAAGGCAGCCACCTCTCTAAAACAGACAGCCTCCCTGGCCCCAAATAGCACTAACACAGCATTAAAACATTGCAGTCTACTTCTGTAATGCAGCCACCTCTCTATAAAGGCCAGTTTGAACTGGCCCACAGGTGGCTGTTTTAGACAGGCTACGCTGAATCATGAAAGGGAGTTTGGCAGTATCACACAATGTGGTAGACACTTGGCCAAGAAATCACTGGTAGAGTTTAATCAAACCTACAGTCTACAACAGACTGAACTGGGAGGTGATCACTGGTTTCCAGTCAAAAGGGCAAAGTGACCCCCTTGCAGCCTCTTTGACACTGAGTTCAGTGCAATACGCTGGTTCAGTGTAACACTACCAGCGATTATTGTGTCATTACGCCCCCACATGGCTCGATCACGTGATCTAGAGAGCCACAGATTGCCTGTAAACATTGATCTGTCTGCACCTCTTGAATCAAGTGCAGTACATGGCTCAATTGGGAGATGATGCTTTAGATAAGGAGTCCAAGCACCTGCCTACTGTAGGGTGAGAATTAGTGGGTTTACTGCATTTAAAAAGTGCCCAACGTAATCAATGAACAATAGGTCACAGTGTATCTATGGTATAATGCAATGGTGTAGTAGGGAACCGGGCAGATCAAGTGTGTGAATATCTAATGAGACATGAATAAAATTATAGACATCAGGATTCAACTTTGGAGAAGTAGATGTGTTCACCATATACATGAATGTGCCCCAACTGTGTATAGTGGGGCAATTGGCCTCGGCATGCTGGTACAGTGGAACCTATCTAAGATGGTCACTGTGTTAGGCAGCCACCTCTCTAAGACAGCCAGCCTCCCTGGCCCCAAATGGCACTAAAACATTGCAATCTACCTCTGTAGAGCAGCCACCTCTCTATAAAGGCCAGTTAGAACTGGCCCACAGGTGTCTCTCTTAGACAGGTTCCACTGTATGTGCATCATTTCTACTAATTTCAGCAATGATATTACAGTATTCCATGGGGTATACACAATCAGGGGCCAATTTTACTCATCAGATTTGTTCCTTGTGGAAGCAATTTGGTTGCTGTTTGGGCTCAGGGGTCACTTAGGGGGGATTTCAGTATGATTGACCTGCACATGTGAGTCAGCTGGGGTGACAGATGCGACATAAGATGATTCTGAAAACAGGACAGTAACGTACACTCAACTATCCCAACTTTCAATGTTGGACAGCTGTTGAAACAACCCCTAAGCAATATACGCACATGGTTTCATTGTGTAGAATGGTGTGAGAAATTGCAAATTTTCCCTTTTAAACCACTCACTGAAACCATGATTGACAGAGAGGTGCACACAATAGGGACTCTATAGGGAATTGAAGACTGCTCATGAATTATGCAAGGGAGGTTTGTGAGCTGCAAGCACAGTATTATATTCAACCAGGCACAGGGCATTTCGATTCGTAGAACTTCATCAGCTGTAGTGAAGTTGAAACTAATACCGCGCTTGCAGCTCACAAACTTCCCTTGCATCGCGACCACACAGTAATGAACCTCTACAGTATTATTCATGAATCATGTCTTGATGGAATGTTGCCATGTAGGTTGAAGGATAAGTGCATGCACAAGCTGCAGAAACAGATCAGTAGCTCAGTATGGGCACATTTCCAGAAAGTGGCACAGTCATTTTAGGGTTGGTTGCAGTTGTGGGATCCAGGCAGTGCACTGAATGGGCATTCATGTCAATGGAATTCATTGACGTAGGCCTTGGTGCAAACGATTCAGCTGTGTATTGCGAAGAACAATTCAATTGGTCAATACAACTATGACGTGAATTGCCTGAAACTTCCATTGCAACCAACCATTAAAACAGTACTACAGTGACACAAATATAATCAAGTTACCAATGCTACCAAGATGGTTTGGTCAGGTGCGTGCTGCATTTAGCTAAATGTTAAGCATTCAAGTGCATCCTGCAGTGACCAAGGTTTTTATCAAGGACGTAAATTTTGAGGGAAAGATGTAGTGACCAGAAGTGGGGGGGGGGGGGGGGGGTCTGGGATCATGCCCTCAATGGAAAATGTTTAGATTGTAGGCCCTGATGCAATCTGAGAAGTAAAAAGCATATCACTACAATTGACAGTCATTTTCTTTCTTATTTGGGGGGGGAGGAGCTGGAGTGTTTGGGGGGGAGCTTCCCCTTCCCCTCCCCCCATTAGATTGGTGGTAGACTGCCAGCAACTGGTTTTATCCACACCTGTTGAGTTAGTAGCTGTTGAGTAAGAATCTGCCTCTGTATTCTATTTTTGTACATTCATTAGAAGTTCAAACGTTCTGGAGTGCAGTCTGAATGCAGTAAATAGCCATCATAATATTATACACGTGCTGGTCACGTGTTAGCCAGATGTAATTACCTTTAATTAATCATCCAGAACTGACTCAATGTATTTACAGAGGTACAATGTAATGCTATGTTAGTGCCATTTGAGGACGGGAGGCTGGCTGGTTTAGAGAGGTGGCTGCCTTACAGAGGTACATAGACTGCAATAGTGCTATGTTAGTGCTATTTGAGGACGGGAGGCGGGCTGGTTTAGAGAGGTGGCTGCCTTATACGGTGACCCTTAAAACAAGCTTCACTGTATACATGTATTAGTCACATTCTTTATGTTGTATGCACATGACATCATCCTGTCATGTCATGTCATGTCATATCACATCATGTCATCAATCTAGAATGCAGTTACCACATGCAGTATTAGTAATGAGCACACACATTAACAACCCACAGCACCCACTATGGTAGAGCCCAGGAACCAGCTTGTACACAATGTCCTGCATAGCTCGGTCAGGTCTCAGATTCTGGGCCGGCTGGGTCTCGTGGATGAGAACATTGCAAGTTGGACAGTGTCGGTTGGACTGGACATACTTGACAATACAAGACTTGCAGACTGTAGGGATGAAGAAGCGCACGTCACAGCAACTTCCTTTAGTGCTTGGTATACATACTGCAGAATATATCTGCAGACTAGCCTTCTATGCTGAAGTACATGCAGACGCTACTGCACAAAATGCACAGTGTAGGCATCTAGCTCTCAGCATCAGTGGCGTATCTACACCAGGGCCTATCAGGGCCTATGCCCTGGTCAACATCCCTTGTGCCCTGGTAAACTAGCCTAACTTGTAGCCTAGTAGTTAATTGAGATGAAGTAGTCAGCATTGGATTTAGCCTCAGAATGCACTTCAGAACAGCTAAAATCCTCCATATTTCATTGGGGGGCATGCCCCCAGATACACCCCCCCTGAGGTGGTATGGGGCCTAGTAGTAGCTCACCAGGTGCCCGGGTTACTCAAGATTTTAGATACGCCACTGCTCAGCATTGCAAGCAGCTGCACCATCATACACAATTATGTGCCCAATGAAGCAATGTGAACTTCACACTGACAGAAGAATCACAGCTACTTGCTAGTGCAAAATAAATTTCGCACAAATATTGCATTTAATTATCTTTCAGTGCACTCTACATATCAGCCCATTGTGTGCATGGTCTCTGGTCCTTTGCAATACAATTGCATGGTTATTGTCTAGGGCTCCAGTGTACATGCAATACGGCCTTTCAGCTACACAGCTTGTCATGCAGGTGTGGGACACGGCACACACTAATGCAGTTCCCATGAGTACAACACGCAGCACTTGATTATAATGCAAATATGCATGCAGGTATGGTTTAATTAGCTTTTACTCACAAGTGTGCAGACACTCAGTAACCATAGTAGCATCTATGAGGTATCCAGCACAGAGCTTGCATGTAATGTGCTCGTTCAGCTCGCTAATGGGCACTGGGTCCATGCTGCAGGTAGAGATGCAACAACACATGAGAACTTACCAGTCTCTCTCCTGCAAGCTAGGGAGATTAATCAAACCAAGACAATGAATCTGATCCAATCATCACCACTGTAACATGCTCTGGTGCACACCTGTAACCCAACCATAATGACATTGTCAAAATGAAAGATACAGTCATACTTGCACGACATCTTACGACAGAATCTGATTGCAACCGCACGTAGGAGCGGTAACTTTGGCGAAGGAAACAGACCATATGAGCTACCAAGTATCAACCCGCGTTCATCCACTGCAGCAAATCGAAACAGGGTAGAAGCATGCATGTTCGCTTCTACACTGCACATTGGACACTTAATAGTATGCCAAAATCGCTTACGTGGGGCTAGCTTTAGCGTAACAGCACCCGTAGCGATATTCATTTCGACGGTCCGCAAAATTTACCGGTGCGGAAATGCCGCCGCGCGCCGCTCATCATTTCGCCGTCACTCACACTACAACTAACCCACCTGCAACAGTGTTCTTTCTGCCGTAAAATGAAATTCCTTTGTTCTTTCCTAGTCCCTGAACGGCGTCTGGTCACTTCGTCCCCGAGTTGACGGACAACATTTTAACCGACCTGGGGGTGGAGTCGAAAGAGTAGGTTAAACCCTGCAATTACAAAGCAACGCGATGTGTGCTTGGAGGCAAGCCGGGTGGAACGTATACAGAGGAACCGTCTTTTGGGCGCAAAGCGTCTTCGCTTTGAGAAGACATGCATGGAACACTGCGAAGTGCAGCACTACTCTGGTTCATACCTCGCCTTTGTCAAACAGCTCAAGCCCTGTGCAAGCCGGTTGCCATGCCCTTGAAGGGCATGACTTGCAGGAGAGCCGGTTGAGTGTGAAGAGTAAGTTTAAGAATAGATATCTACTTGTGTTGCTGATGTGCTGCAATGGTTACTTTCAGTTGCTGTGTGCACATTGAGCTGTACGGGAAGCATACATCTTGAAACAGCAATGGACGATACCTAGCATGGTACATATGGTGCTATGTAGTGTTCTCTCTAGGCTGTTTTCGAAGGGTACAGAACCCTTCTTGTTCCAGAAAGAACCCTCCTTGAGGCTATATGCATACATGGCTCTGTACCCTCCTTGGAAGGTACGTACCACTCACTGGTCACGTGGCTTATGCTTGCATGCATTTCATCCTGTGGTACAAAGTTCTGCTGTATTCAGCTACTGCGCTGTGCAAAGATGCTGTGGAGGGTGACACCCTCTCCCACACCCAACCATCCACTAGCCACTCCTCACAGGACTATTGGTCCAGTGCACCTTTCTTAAACTGTTTTTGGGGGGGGGGGGACACTGGTGTTATGGATGTCTCATCCCTTCCTATAGAAATGATTCAAGTTGCTTTGAAAGCAGTGAAGCGAGCCCAGAGAAGGTGGATGGATCAGATCAACCACCACTTGGAGGAGAGTCAGTTTCTCCAAATGAATTTGATGTTCAGACAGTCAGTTCGGAATAGGGAATGGAATGACCTCAGTCCGGAAATGCAGGAGGCCATTTCCACTGCTGCCGCTGGAAAGAGTCAGTCACTTGCATTTGTGTGTGCAGTGGAACTTGTCTAAGATGGTCACTGTGTATAAGACAGCTACCTCTCTAAGGCAACCAACCTCCGTGGCCCCAACTAACATAGCACTAAACCATTGCAGCCTACCTCTGTAATAGGTGGCTGTCTTACAGGCTCCACTGTGGTATGACCCTATGTATATTGTGGCCACCATTGTGGGTTAGATATGGGTTGCTGTGGACAGTGGTTGATGTGGACAGAGGTTGATGTGGACAGATAAGGATGCAATGAGCATGCAGCTGATGGAGGCCTATGGGACAAAATGTGCGATTTGTCAGCTAAAGTGCCCCCCCTTGCTTGCTCTAAAAGGCCAAGAACTAAGAAAATTGCTCAATTGTGTACCCTGGGGTGTGGATTGTGTACCCCGGGGTGTGCATTGTGTACCTCAGGGTGTGCATTGTGTATCCCGGGGTGTGCATTGTGTATCCCGGGGTGTGCATTGTGTACCCCGGGGTGTGCATTATGTATCCCAGGGTGTGCATTGTGTACCCCGGGGTGTGCATTGTGTATCCCGGGGTGTGCATTGTGTATCCCGGGGTGTGCATTGTGTACCCTGGGCGCACATTTGAGCTTTCTTTATACTATTTTCTTTTAAGCTCAAGCTTAACCACTGGCAACATTGCACTGAGTACATCTGACAGTGGGTGAAGCTCATTTGGCAAGACCTTTCCCACTCTGTGGGTCACGCCACGTACTTGCAATATCTAGCAAGGGATTAAAAATGGAAATTTATGGCACTTATCCTTTCCGTTTGTGGTGTCATCTGGTTTACTCCTGCCTGTTTGCTTTTCTTGTAGCTGATGTGTTGATGCCTCACTTTGTGGCCTTTATGACTGAGCACTTTCCTGAGCTGTCTAACATCAACAGGCTCAGAGAAGTCAGTGACCTTTCAAGCCCCACTCAATGGTGTGTGTGTGTGTGTGTGTGTGTGTGTGTGTGTGTGTGTGTGTGTGTGTGTGTGTGTGTGTGTGTGTGTGTGTGTGTGTGTGTGTGTGTGTGTGTGTGTGTCTGTGTGTGTGTGTGTGTGTGTGTGTGTGTGTGTGTGTGTGTGTGTGTGTGTGTGTGTGTGTGTGTGTGTGTGTGTGTGCAGTGTGGTATGGTGTGATGTGGTGTAGTGTAGTGTGTGGTGTAGTGTGGTGCAGTGTAGTGTGGTGTAGTGTAGTGTAGTGTAGTGTAGTGTAGTGTAGTGTGTGGTGTAGTGTGGTGCAGTGTAGTGTGGTGTAGTGTAGTGTAGTGTAGTGTGGTGTGGCGTAGTGTAGTGTGGTGTAGTGTAGTGTGGTATAGTGAGGTGCAGTGTAGTGTGTGTTACTGTAGTGTAGTGTGGTGCAGTGTAGTGTGGTGTAGTGTAGTGTAGTGTAGTGTAGTGTGGTGTAGTGTGGTGTGGTGTAGTGAGGTGCAGTGTAGTGTGTGTTACTGTAGTGTGGTGTGGTGTAGTGTGGTGCAGCGTAGTGTGGTGTAGTGTAGTGTAGTGTAGTGTGGTGTGGTGTAGTGTGGTGTAGTGAGGTGCAGTGTAGTGTGTGTTACTGTAGTGTGGTGTAGTGTGGTGTGGCACAGTGTAGCGAGGTGTAGTGTAGTGAGGTGTGGTGTAGTGTAGTGTGGTGTGTGTAGTGTAGTGAGGTGTGGTGTGGTGTGGTGTAGTGTAGTGTGGTGTGTGTAGTGTGGTGTGTGTAGTGTGGTGTAGTGTGGTGTGGTGTGTGTAGTGTAGTGTGGTGTGGTGTGGTGTAGTGTAGTGTAGTGTAGTGTGGTGTGGTGTGGTGTGTGTAGTGTAGTGTAGTGTGGTGTGGCACAGTGTAGCGAGGTGTAGTGTAGTGTAGTGTGGTGTGGTGTAGTGTGGTGTGGTGTGGTGTGGTGTAGTGTGGTGTGGTGTGGTGTAGTGTAGTGAGGTGTGGTGTAGTGTGGTGTAGTGTAGTGTGGTGTGGTGTGGTGTGTGTAGTGAGGTGTGGTGTGGTGTAGTGTAGTGTAGTGTGGTGTGGTGTGGTGTAGTGTGGTGTGGTGTGGTGTAGGGTAGTGAGGTGTGGTGTGGTGTAGTGAGGTGTGGTGTGGTGTAGTGTAGTGAGGTGTGGTGTAGTGTGGTGTAGTGTAGTGTGGTGTGGTGTGTGTAGTGAGGTGTGGTGTGGTGTAGTGTAGTGTAGTGTGGTGTAGTGTGGTGTAGTGTAGTGTAGTGTGTGTAGTGTAGTGTGGTTTGGTGTAGTGTAGTGTAGTGTAGTGTAGTGTGGTGTGGTGTAGTGTGGTTTGGTGTAGTGTGGTGTAGTCCTGGAGGTGGAGCATGGGACATTCACACCACTGGTGTGGTCTTCAAGTGGAGGCTGTGGACCATCTGCCACGGTTGCCCTCAAGAGGCTAACAGGTCTCATCTCTGAGAAACACGGACAACTGTACAGCAGTGCTCTCAGCTTCATCAGATGAAGACTGTCGTTCAGCTTGCTGAACTCAGCAGTGACCTGCCTCCGTGCCCCAAGATCGGCCTATCACACCCCAGCGCGGCAAATCGACCTACATGACACTCCACTGGACCTCATTCGTGCTGAGGCCCAGTTGTGTGATTAACTGACTCATATACGTATCCATCATTGAACTCATTGACAGGTCCCCTCACCCTTAATTTTCTTTCGATATTGCACTTATATTGGGCAGTGCGCATGTGCGCCTTTATTGTTGTATATTTCATCTGTCTTACAACAAACATGTGTGTAGTGTGGTGTACTGTAGTGTGGTGTAGTGAGGTGTAGTGTGGTGTAGTGTGGTGTAGTGTAGTGTAGTGTAGTGTAGTGTGGTGTGGTGTAGTGAGGTGTAGTGTGGTGTAGTGAGGTGTAGTGTGGTGTAGTGTGGTGTAGTGTAGTGTAGTGTAGTGTAGTGTAGTGTGGTGTAGTGTAGTGTAGTGTAGTGTGCTGTAGTGAGGTGTAGTGTGGTGTGGTGTGGTGTAGTGTGGTGTAGTGTGGTGTAGTGTGGTGTGCTGTAGTGAGGTGTAGTGTGGTGGAGTGTGGTGTGGCACAGTGTAGCGAGGTGTAGTGTGGTGTAGTGTGGTGTAGTGTGGTGTGCTGTAGTGAGGTGTAGTGTGGTGTAGTGTGGTGTAGTGTGGTGTAGTGTGGTGTAGTGTGGTGTAGTGTGGTGTAGTGTGGTGTGCTGTAGTGAGGTGTGGTGTAGTGTGGTGTGCTGTAGTGAGGTGTAGTGTAGTGTGGTGTAGTGTGGTGTAGTGTGGTGTAGTGTGGTGTAGTGTGGTGTAGTGTGGTGTAGTGTGGTGTAGTGTGGTGTGGTGTGGTGTAGTGTGGTGTAGTGTGGTGTGGTGTGCTGTAGTGAGGTGTAGTGTAGTGTGGTGTAGTGTGGTGTAGTGTGGTGTAGTGTGGTGTAGTGTGGTGTAGTGTGGTGTAGTGTGGTGTAGTGTGGTGTGCTGTAGTGAGGTGTAGTGTAGTGTGGTGTAGTGTAGCCTACTGTCTATACTCCAGGTTTCCTGCCGCCCGACTGTTACAGCGCAAGTTTGTGTTTCACGCTGGGCCCACCAATTCTGGCAAGACTCATAAAGCGTTGCAGAGTTTCTACACTTCTTCCTCTGGGATCTACTGTGCCCCGTTGCGTTTACTGGCAGCTGAGATATTTCAACGATGCAATGCTGAGGTGAACAGCATGTGCACGCATGCGTGTGTGGATGTGTGTGGATGTGTGTGTGTGTGTGTGTGTGTGTGTGTGTGTGTGTGTGTGTGTGTGTGTGTGTGTGTGTGTGTGTGTGTGTGTGTGTGTGTGTGTGATGTGAGTGTGTGTGTGTGTGTGTGTGTGTGTGTGTGTGTGTGAGTGTAGTGTGTGCGCGTGTGTGTGAGTGTAGCGTGTGCATGTGTGTGTGTGTGAGTGTAGAGTGTGTGGATGTGAGTGTGTGTGTGTGTGTGTGTGTGTGTGTGTGTGTGTGTGTGTGTGTGTGTGTGTGTGTGTGTGTGTGTGTGTGTGTGTGTGTGCTACACTGTGTACAGTATGATGTGAGAGTGTGACAGAGGAGGTAGGATCCTGAGGCTGTTTGTCCCTTCTCTTCCCCTGTATGTGCTATAGGGAGTGCCATGTGACCTGTTGACCGGAGAAGAGAAAATACTGGCAGGAGAGTTTGAGGCAACTCATCTTTCCTGCACTGTAGAAATGACTAGTACCAAGGGAGGGAAGATCTGTGAGTCGTGGGATTGTTACTGGCGAATTGATCATGAGCAAAGAACCTCTACGACATCGTGTGATTGTTTTATGGTTGTCACATGATTCACATGATTATCACATGGTTGTCACATGATTGTTACATGGTTGTCACATGATTCACATGATTATCACATGGTTGTCACATGATTGTTACATGGTTGTCACAGATTGTCCCATTGTTTGTGTAGCAATGAGCCTTTACAACGCTATCATCATTACATGGGTTGCCATGGTGATTGTTATGTACAGTTGTCACATGCTCTGTACATAGTATAAATTGCTACTTGCTGCTTGTATGGTGTAGCAGAATAATACAGAAGTTACACATAATCATTGTATAAATTCAGATGATGTGGCCATTGTGGATGAGATCCAGATGATTGCAGATGAGGAACGGGGTTATGCCTGGACCAGAGCGGTGTTGGGACTGCCGGCAAGAGAGATCCACCTCTGTGGGAATGAGGCAGCACTGAGTATCATTAAACGCATCTTGTCCACCACTGGCGAGCCTCTGGAGGTGAAGAAGTATAGCCGGCTGTCACCTCTGGTTCCTTCACATGACAGTCTGTGTAAGTTCTTCCTCCGCTACCTGGGACTGGAGGGAGTATGGTTCATTGTGATGTGCGCGTGTGTGTGTGTGTGTGTGTGTGTGTGTGTGTGTGTGTGTGTGTGTGTGTGTGTGTGTGTGTGTGTGTGTGTGTGTATGTTATGG